>JAHLJT010005634.1:0-26319 GCA_031308135.1 Acheta domesticus
TTACTCTGTCAATCTGAAACTGTGAAAATCTCTTTAAACAAAGGTGCGAAATATGATGCGCGACAGTTTCCTAGCTTCAAGGGTGCTGGCTGAACATTTTAGCAAATGCTTCAAGCAACATTGTTAGTTTGAATAAAATAAGTAGAATGATGTCGAGGGGAATGGAAAGATGAATGAACGCCTAAGAAGTTGTGGAAAAACACCAGAAAAACCACCTTATGTAGAAAATTAAAGTAACCTGCATGCGTCAAACTATCCTTTATCCGTGTGTCACATTCGGTACGCCGATAGAGAAAAATCAAATTAATTACGAGGTAATTAATTACGAGAATGTAAGAATGTAAATATTAGACGGTTTAAATGAATTTTAATTTCAGCATATTCATGGCACACAATTATCAAGCGTATTAAAACCGCAAAAAATTGACATTCCAGTTCATAAAATGTCAAGCAGATATTACATTATTTTAAATTGTGTGAATAAAAATGACAATGTAAACTGAAAACTAGTAAACATTCGTTAAGTTACAATGTTATTAACAATAGGAAATTGAAATTTGCGAGAGTTGCAGAAATGTGCACAAATTTGTAGGAATTTATTCCAAGGAATTTTCGTAATGACCGGACGGAAACGTCACATCAAGTTGTTACTTGAGTAGGAGCACTTTGCGCAGGAGGGTCAGCTATTGCACTCCAGGAGGTAATCTTACTTCGCTGATTGTCGAGAATGGCCTAAGGACCTTTACTCTAACTGTATTAGCGTAACTTCGTCAATTTCATCTGTCTTCATCTCTCTTTATTCATTGGATCTCTCGAACGAGAATGTAGTTTTGATAGCTTCAAACCCATACAGAACGTGTCTGTGAATTATATGTATTAAAATTGTTTTAATAAAAAGCTATCCAATTTAATAACTATTGGTGCTACAGAATGGCCCAGACTTTCCCAAATTAGTTTTCTATTTCTTTTGGTCTCGGCTAGTGATTCGGACTTGCCATATACTCTTGCCTGCTGCCATCTATCGCCGCCCAAATTACTTTTTTAATGTTTTCTTAATTTTTCGATTTCTTAATAGTAGAATAGAAATATTTTTTTAAGAATATTAAAGAACAGTGAAATCTCGTTCTAATCCTGGCAATTTTCTCTGAAAAATTTGGAGCTGTTTTTTAAGAGAATGGGGTTTCAGCGTTACTGTAAATGAGAAATTTGAAGCTCTTTTTTTACAGGTATCTTTTGTGTTTTCGAAAATTTTTTTGAAGTTATTTAAAGTACTTTAACTCGAAAACCCAATAGTGTTTAAAAATTGTGGGAAGCGTGCATATTAACGGTGTGAGAGCTTTAAAAAAATACATTTGTGTAATTTTTGCAAAAACAAAAAAATACCCCAAGATGAACTTTACGTCATATTAAAGAGTGCAATTAGCACTATTAGTTCAAAAAGTTTGAAGAAAAAATTTAGAGCCATTTATGAGAAAAGGACGTTTGAGTGTTTCTGAAAATGCGGAAATTTGAGCTAGTTCTCATAGAAAACGATTGTCTGAAAGAATTAAAAAGTTTGTAATGAAAGAAACGTCATGCAAAATTCCAATTATATACGTCATTTAGATGAAATCGTTCTGAGTATTAACTTAAAAATTATAATTTTCATCCAAAAATGGTTTGGTTGCATGTTCTGAATAAGAACAAATCAAGTGTGAAAATGTTGAAATCTTAGCAAAAAAAGCGTAGCAAGTTTGGAAACAAATATTTCTCAAAATAGAATAGAAGGTCAATCACATTCACAACCATTGAGGCAAATTCTTGCCAAAATCAGAATACATCCACAGAATCTAAAATGCTATTCAGCCACTCTAAAACAAGTCAAAGCGAAACCGACAACCTAGCGAACCGGATGTTTTTCCAACGCATCACGAGCCCGCACTAGATCTCCCGTCACGTTTCGCAGAGAGAAAAAAAATTCTGTGCAGTGTTGAACTTGTCTCCGAAACAACAGAGCGAGCGCGGAGGTGCACAGCATGTGAACTCCGGCGGAGGAGGCGGCCCAGCACAGGCGCCGCCACGCAGCAACTTTCTGCGGGCGCAGCTCCGCTCTGCGCCAGGCGTGGCGCGGAGCGGCGTAGAGCTGCGCGAGGCGAGGTGTGGCGCGGCGTGGCGTGGCGTGGCGTGGCGCGCCCTGCGCTGAGGAAGCCGCGGTTAAAGCGGAGCGCGTTAGGGAGCGGCGTGACCCGAGGCGACGTCACGAGGAAGCGTGAAAGTGTAGTGAAACCAAACAAAATGAATGAATGAATGAGTGAATCAGTAAGAGATAAATTAATGTGCAAACGAATAAGTGAACGAATGAGTAAATGACTGAAAACAAACAAAATGAATGAATGAGTGAATCAGAGAATGACGATCAGTAGGCGAATAAATGAATGTGCGAACGAATAAAGGGAATTAATGAGTAAATGAATTATTGAAATGAATGAAAACAAACAAAATGAATGATGAGTGAATCAGAGAATGACGAGTGAATCAGCAGGAGAACAAATGAATAAGCAAATGAATACATGAATTAATGAATTATTAAAAAACCTAAATGTATGTATAAATGCAAAAAATAATGTATAAATACATAACAATAACTAATTAACAACTTATGACAATCAAGTATGAAACTCAACTTCAAAGCCATTCATTCATTCCTTTAGTATTCTTCTATTTCTGTCAATTCATATTCATTCATTTATTATTATTGTTCATTTATTTGTCTCTTTTTTGTCAATGACTCCATTGATTCATTGATTTCTTTCACAGTATTAATCCGCTTATTTATTAATGCTTATTACAATCGATTCTTTTTGCACCATTTTTGTATTCATTTGTTTGGGTTTTATTAGTATTTTTTGTTCTCACTCCTATTCTTCTTAAAGTATTTAGATGATTAGATCACACAAATGTGTGCATTCACCGTTCACAATCTTTAAAAAATACCTTCGAAAGTTATTTCTACCGCAAGAGTTGGTTGAGATTTTGCACAAGGACATTTTTTGTGACAAGTTTTATAGTAATGCTAAATAATGTGGTTGGCCATCGCTTTTCACCCACTGGAAACTTTTGACAATTGAGAGACTCGAAAAGTATGAATAACTTTCACAGCAATTAATTGTGCCATTGTAATTTAAGTCGTTTTATGTCTTCAGAAATATGAACGGGAATACAAGCTGTACAACATATGTCATGGAAGATACACATATTATCCTTTTCATTCAACTGCAAGTAAAAATTACTAGCTGAATATCGCAGAAAAGGAAGAGTTACAGAAAACTTACAACGGAAAAATACTTCATAGGCTCTTTACGAAAAATCGAAAAATGATAAAAATTTCGTTGATTGTTTCTTATTTGTTCTCCGAGTACTAATGAAGAGACGATTATACATTTCGGAAAATGTAACTGAAATATGTTATCTTTTTTAAGATCTATGGTGTATGATCTATGGTTTAGATGTTTTAATGGCCTAAAACCGGCAAAATGTGGCTCAGAGTATCAACTGATGACACTGCCAGTGCCTCCGACCGAAGATTATGGAGCTCTAGCTCCGACAATGAAGGATTTTCTACACTAGCTAGACAGCTAGGCCGAATTCGGCCCACTGTCTGAAGAAGAATTATAGCGGCATTTTCTCAAAACCGCTCCCAAATTTTTAAAAAGAAATTGCCATTTAGCCGTCCATGAAATTAGCGTGGACGCATATTTCGAGTATTTTCAATACCCCTTCTCCCCCTTCTAATGCACTCCTCTATCTTTATGTAACACATGGTAACGCTGCCTCACACCCCTTCCCTCACCCTTTAGCGTTACGAAATATATGGATGACATACTTAAGAGAAGGCTTTATTCTTAAAATATTATTTCCGTTCTACTATTAAGAATTTAAAAGAACATGTAGTTTGGGCGGCGATAGACGCCAGCTGGCAAGAGTATGTGTCAGTCAAATAGCTAATCGAGACCCAAGAAAATAGAAAACTAATACGGGAAAGTTTGTGCCATTCTGTAGCACCACTAGTTTGATTTTATTTGAATGCAAGGAGTGATGGTTTATATCTGCATGAGAGAAAACAAGCTCAATATATTCTCTGGTTACTGCACGCACATAATCATAAATTCTTATTACGGATATTATCAATTCTACATGTATCCAATCATAAATTTAATTTGATGATGTATTTTTCCAGGAAGATGTATTATTAAAATGTAAACATGATTTAAATCTTCCGAATATATTGATGGTTTTTGTACGTAATAATTCATAATTCCTAGAATTAATTATTCTAGAACACGAGCTTTCTCACTATACTATTATTCTCGAGAACTATTTTCTCGTCACCAGTTTCAGAAATTTCAGACGGTTTTATCTAATGATCTTACGGAATCGCCATCATAAAACTGAGTTTCAACTCTTACACCTATACTTCAGAAATGTCCTAAATATATTTAAGTTATAACATTCATTTTAGTATTAGCTTTTATCTCCGTAAGTGTTAGTGTGTGTTTTCATGAGGGTGGTGGCAGTAATCTCCCTCACTGTATAGCGAGATCCGAAGCCGACTACATTGCCTTGCAGAGATTTGTCCCCTTGTTTTTGTCTCTCATTGGTTTTTCGGTAGCAAGGACCAACAACAGAAGAATCCTGGCTATATCACTTGTTAGAGGATTTTCCCCCCTAATTGAACAACTGGGTTAATCACTTATTCGTTATCAGGGTCCAGCAATTGAATTTTTTCCTGCCGAAAATCCTCCGTTTTTCGCGCAGCATTACATAAACTTTCCTAGATTATGTATTTTACTCCGTATATACGTATGTATACGGGAAAGTATAATGGACAGTTCAATGATTCGTGTGTTGGTTATGACTTACGTATGACTGTATATATTTTTCGAAATATTTTGAATAGCAAAGCTTTGTAATTTCATGTGCAATGTGAGGACTTATTTTTCACCCCGTTCTCACGTAGCAACAGTAATTTAAAAAAACAATACAGATTTTTAATATCAACTAACTGCATTCATCAGGCAGACTGCATATATTATAAGAGTACTCAGAGATTTTGATTAATTGCATTTTATAAAAGTAAGTATACTTAGATTTTTATTTTGGGATTCACAAAAGAAATCGCTTTGTAAGAAGAGGAACATGATTCACAACTATGAATATCAAACAAGATGTAAAACATCCAATCAAAAATGTTTCTTGATTAAGGAAGTGGCATCGATGTCGATGTTTGCAAAACATCTATATTTTTATACAAGCTCTAGGGGAACCCTGCAGACATTCTGCCCTTTATCTCTGACATGAATATTTAATTTTTTTATTCTGCAGCGTCACCAAACACCATTTTTTTCGATATTTTAACAGTTATTCTGATATTCGAGACGGAGATGAATCCCAAAAAAACGGAAAGAATTAAAATTGATCCAGACATTCTTGAATTATAAATAGTGTAACTAATCCGACTTTGTTTTAGGTATAGATTGATGTATTTAATATCGCTTTATTGGATTGATGAGTTCTTTAACATCGAAGTTTTCTATACGATGTTTTTACTCGATATTTTATTTCTGAAACAAAAATATACAAATAAAAGAGTACAATAATTTTCACATGTCCATAATATGAACAGTCTTCAGACCAAAGACACCTAGAGTGAAAAAGACGTGTGTAAAATTTTTGTTAATAAATGTAGTGTATTATTTTGTATTAATAAAGATTTGTAACTTGTACAGAAATTTTTTTACTTTGTTTTGTCAGATAAACCTTAATTATAAATTAAGAAACGCGATTACCTGCTACTTGAAACATGATTTCAATGTATTTGCTTTTCTTTATAAAAATTACACGTAATCTACATTCTACCTTACTGCCATTCAAGAGTTATTCCACGTACAATTTAAAACAGGATTTCCTGAATCACACCTTTTCGTTCAAATGCAAATTGTTATATTTTTACACTAGTTCAAATAAGCTTATTTTATTATTATTACCATCCCATATTTATCGCCTCACCCCACACACATATGAACACTGATGTTAGCGGTTACTAAAATATTTTTACAAATACCGATGGTTAGGAACATCGATTGCTTTGGAGCGTTGTATTCTGAACATCAATTTTCAAAATTCGACATCGATGTTTTCCAAACATGGATGTTTTTGTGGGTCGATTGTCGCATCCCTAGTCTGATCGCAGCGGCGATGTAGCGCCCAGGCGGACGATTCACGTCGCGCATCGCATCGCTTCGCCCCGCGGGGGCGGGGGCGGGGGCGGTGGGGCGGGCGCGCATTCGCAGCTGGCGGGCAGTTCGTAATTGGAGTTGATTTGCGGCGAGGGCCGTCCGCGGCGGGCCCGGCCCCCACCTCCCTGCCCACCTCCGCCCACGCCCGCCGCTCCACGCTCCTCCCCAACTCCCCCTCCCGCCCCGCCGTGCCATGCCGCTCCACGCCGCACCCTGGGCGGCTAAACCCAAGATTCTCACCGGCCAAAATATCACGAACCTGAAAATGTAATTATCACTACAGATGGTTAGCCTTCTCTACATCGGTGGTGGATGCAGGGAGGTCCATGGAAGCCATGTCTCCCACTCCCCAGAAATTCTAGAGTTTTCATTTAGCTTCCTTGATTTGGCAAAATTAATTTAAATATTTATGTATGTTCGAATTGTATAATTATTTAAACAATAATTGCAATGTATGCAATTCGAATAGGTGAAAATGAACAAATGGAATAGCACATACGCTGCTAGTCAACCCATAATCAGACTTCGTTTGTCTTCAAAAAGAATTTTTGACAAGATGTCGTTGCAAAATTGTAGATGTTAATCTTCACCTTTCATTCGAGTTGTATCGTATATATGATCGCTGATTGTTTGAAGGGCGTTGGATTTTAAAGAATGCAATGTTCTCAGGTGGCATTTCTTACGAAAGAACATGTCTGTATAAAAGAAATTCTTTAATTCGGATCTGGGTATAATGAAATTTTTGTACTTCAGAACAATCCGTTTTCACTTGCTTTCCCTCTTTATTGAAGGGGATAGGAGTACAGATTGCATTGAAATTGGATAAAGGCAACTTGCGTTGTATCCACAATATGACAGTGGAATACTATGTATTGTTATCTTTATTGGACATTTAATTTAGATGCATTGTCAACATTTTGTGTATTTATAGTTTATTAAATATAAACGTGGATAAAACCAATTAAACATAAAAATATCACCTATATGACACACGAGCTGATTAGAGATTCGTACATAAACCTGCTAAATGTTATATTATTTTTCGTATTATACTTTCTTTACTATTACACATCATATTTTTAAACACATTTGTAAATCCAGATATTTATATTTATTATAAGCCCTCTTCACGAACAAATTCAAATATTTTATATTCACGTTAACTAGGTTATGATTAAGACATGATAATATAATTTACGAACCGTCTAAAATATACTCTTAATTCGAGTTTGTTTATTGTTCTTTCAATTTAATATACATTAATTTAAATTTAATGTTCAAATAAGAATTTTTAGGATTATCACTTTATAATGTCATACTTTAGTTTTATTTAAAATACGATAAAAAGAGAGATGAACAGAACCGAATTGCGGTTAAAATTTTCCGCACAGAAATCATTAAATTGTCATATCTGAATCATCCACAAGACTTTTGCAAATATTGTAATGTAAATATAAGATTTTTTTTTTCAAGAACTGGCCTTACACGTATTTAAATATCAATAAAGCAGAAACTTACCAACTCTAGATATTTATTTTAAGAACATTTCTTCCCGTGAGATTCAAGGTTCAGACGGCTGTCCAGCGTAGATCGCCGCGGTCACCCGTTGCCGAGGTTGTCAACCCTGACCACTTGTTGGTATTGTCGGGGCGTCCGTGATTGGAAGCGGTGGGCTTCGATGGGCAATGCTTGTTAGAAAGGTTGTTTGGCTCCGGTTGTTTTCCGAGGTAGTTTTGTGCTCGATTGAATTCGTTTGAGAAATTGGCTAACGGAACGTATTCGACGCTAGTTTAAATTAACCATGATTCATAGGGGAAAAATAACATTTGGATGAAACATTAAAAATGCATTATGATGAAATGTGCTCTTATCCACACATCACACAAGGATACTAATTTCATAAATTTGATAATTACGGTTATTTTCAGAATATAAATTAAATACGATATATATATATATATATATATATATATATATATATATATATATATATATATATATTTCACCGATTGAAATGAATTAAAAACACTCCATTATAAATTAACAACGATAAACTGATAATATTTGCGTTGTTCCGGGTCTTATTTCGATGAATATTCAGAGAAAATATGGATATTATCCAAAATATATTTACATCGCATTGCTTGTGACATCCCTTCGAAATCTGGCAACATCCCTTTGACATGTATGGCATTGCAATGTTTTAGAATACTTTCATTTAACTGACAAACATTAAATGAAACTCTACGTGTTTTATTTCTTTCTCCGTTTTTCCGTTCTCCGTTTTTTAATAGCGATCAGTATATTCAATAGATGCTTACTAATCGGGACAATTTTTCGAACGTTTCATCGCGCACATCCTGCGCAGATCAGAGGATATCCACTGTCCCCTTCCTCGCCTACTGCCCACAAAAGCAATCTCCGCGCTTCCTGTCCCCGCCACTCACGCCACGAGCGCTCCGGGCCCGTCTCTTTGTTGCGACACGCCGCCGCCGCCGCCGCCGCCGCTGCCATCTCCACTCAGAGTTGCCAGGCGTACCAGGATCCTGGCACTTTTACCAAGACTTTAATGACGCGTACCATGTACTATCAGCGCCCGTTTCCTTGAGCTCTCGCTTGGCTCGTTGCGAGAGAAGTGGGGAGTTTGGTTATTTTCAACGAACGAATTTTGTATCAAATTTGTAGTTAGTTTTTCGATGCAAAATTGTTTCTATTATACCGAAGCAAACATTTCTGGTTATCCAATTTTGTCTGTAATGCTCGTTGCTATAGTTTATTCTTAATTCAATTAAGGTTGGCGAAGGAATGGGGGGGTAGTTATTCCGTGTCTCAAGAAAACGTGCGCGTTTAAATACCAGGATTTTAAGTATTCGGTATTTGATGCACGATTTAAGTCGTTCAATAATTTTTTATTCAATAATTTAAATCTAACACCATTATTACAAATATCTGTAATATTGGTGAAATCACTGCCCTAAAACATAGTGTCAGATGTTTGGTTCTAGCATATCCTATAGTAGGAAAGGATGGAACGACTTAGTCCTTCGTATATAGATATAAAATTAAGTTAATCGAGTTAAGCTTAACAAATTTCCTTAGAGCGTTAAAACATAAAAGTTAGAATAAGAACAATGTAATAATTTAAATCATTTGACGTTGGTACCAAGAATTTGAGTAAAAGTACCAGGATTTTTGGTACTTTTGGTGCTTGGAATATCGCCTGGCAACGCTGTCTCCACGCAGCCATCAGCAGAGCTGATGAGACTTCTGCCGCCCATTTCTAAGATAAGATAATGGCGGATGCAGGAAGGGAATAGAGTTTTCCTTTGTTTTCTTACTTTATTAGTAAAAACTCATTTAAATATTCACGTTATAATTATGTAATTATTTAAAAATAATTTTTTTATCAAATATACACTACGTAAGTAATGTACAATTTAAACAAATAAGTTTAATATTTACAAAAATCTATGATTCCCACCCACCCCAAATGATCGGGTAGATCCGCCGCTGGTTCTAGACCGGAATTTCAGAAACTGTTGCGTCATCGGGGCCTTTATCACTTGCTTTTTATTCCGCGACGGCTTTGAAGAAATCGGAATTCTGTGAAAATATTAAAGTACTCTCAGACCTGCATTTTGAGAGAAGCCACTTATTTATACTTATTTGGAGCAATACTTCTGTTGGTTTGTTTGCCTCCGAGGTGATTGAGAGAAAAAGAAAAATTGTCAATTTCTTAGTAAATTATAATGTGCTCATTACATTAAACAACACTGGTTCATTAGGTAAAAATAAGTATACGACAAAGGTTCTTTTTTTAGAGAAAAAAGTATTCAAACAAAAAAATCACAAACACATTAAGGGGGCAGATACACCTTTAAACCTTAAAATTTTCGATTTTTGAAAATATTTTTTTCTTCATTCTCTGACTATTTAGGTTTAATTTGGTGGATGAATTATTTCCTTATCTGCCATAGTTTTCGAGTTATGATTTAAAAGGTATGACGCTGCAACATCTGTCATCTGTCAGTTAGTGCCACGCCCACTGTCACTTTTGCAGTCGGCGTTTTTCATGATTAGTACGCGAAATTTTTCATTCTTTAGAATTTGAACGCGTAATTTCTCATACTGGCAGCCATGTTGTCTTCAGCAGTTCGTAAACAAAGCCACGCGTGTTTGTTTATGTGTGTGTATTGGCGTGTATGTACAGTACTTCTGTGTTGATTTGTGTTCTGGTGACGTGCATTCATTGATTCAGAGTATTTTGTTACTATGGGGAAAAGAAAAGTGTCTTACAAGTGTAAAAAACAACCGTTTCGCGGGAATAAATACAGGAACGTAAACATAACCAAAGAAACTTCCACAAATAATATTAGTGAAAAATTTAGCGCATCTGCTAAAAACTTTCTTTTACAAATGTCAGTTCCCAAACATGTTCTTCGAGTGATGATGGTGCTACAGGGAATGTAATAGTGGATATTGGAATAATGATTGCTGAATTGAAAAGATGTCTTGTGTGTGTTTGTGGTGGATCAGTCAATTTTGAAGTTAACAATGTTTCAGGATTAGGTTGCAAATTTTTTATTTTGTGTGATAAGTGTGGAACGATAGGTTCTTTCAGCAATTCTTCCATGATTGGCAAGACAAAAAATGTGTACAGTGTCAATAGAAGAGCAGTGTATGCTATGAGATGTATTGGGCAAGGCTTAGCAGGTCTTAGAATATTTTGTGGTTTAATGAATATGAGACCACCTGTGAAAAAACCAACATACAATCTCATTAATGCCAAGATTAACATTGCTACCAAGACTGTGAAGAAAGTATGTGTGAGTAATGCTGCAGCAGAAGAAATTGCTCACAGTGAAGGCACTGAATTGTCTGTCTCATGTGATGGTACATGGCTCACCAGAGGACACACATCATTGTATGGTGTATGTACTGTGATTGGCAGCAACTCAGGGAAGGTTTTGGATACTAAAGTGCTCTCCTCATTTTGTAAGGGTTGTGAAGGTTGGAAAGGAAATAAAAATTCTCCTGACTATGCAGAATGGGTAGAGCAGCATGAACTTAATTGTTCAATAAATCATAAGGGTTCTGCAGGTTCTATGGAAGTGGAAGGAATGAAGAAAATATTTGCTCGCTCAGAGGTCAGACACGGTGCTCAATATACACATTATATTGGTGATGGCGATACAAAGTCTTTCAAGGCGGTGTCAGAGCTGGCACCTTATGGACCTGATAAACCTCTGAAGAAAATTGAATGTGTTGGCCACATCCAAAAAAGGATGGGGACTCAATTAAGAAAATTAAAACTAGAATTGAAAGGTAAAAAACTTTCTGACGGAAGGTCTCTTTGTGGAAAAAGTAGATTGACAGATACTGCAATAAATACATTGACAAGTTACTATGGTAATGCAATTAGGGAAAATTCTAATTCTGTCAGTGACATGAGACAAGCTATTTGGGCCATATGGCATCACAAAGGTTCATCAGATTCCAATCCCATGCACATGTTGTGCCCTAAAGGAGGTAGTTCGTGGTGTCCCTATCAACGCGCAGTAACTAATGGAACTGTGGATAAATACAAGCACAAAAATACATTGCCACAAGCAGTCATGGAAGCCATTAAGCCTGTATTTAAAAATTTAGTTGCCACAGAACTCTTAAAAAGATGTCTTGGAGCAAAAACTCAAAATGCGAATGAGTCTTTGAACAATAAAATTTGGAAAATTTGCCCTAAATCTGGATTTTGTGGGAAAAATATAATCAAAATTGCTACAAATGATGCTGTCATGACATTCAATGATGGGATGAAAAGTAGGTTAGAAGTAATTAAAAAATTAGGAGTTGAACCTGGAAAGTTTTGTGAACTGGCCATGAATCTAGAAGACTCAGTCCGAATACAATCTGCTGAGAAAAGGAAGCAAGACTCAACCAAAGAGGCAAGAAAATGCAAGAAGAGGTTAAGATTGGAAGAAACAGTCCAGAAATCATCTTTAGAAGGAAGAACATATGGTGCAGGGGAGTTTTAATTTCTATTAGAGTAATAAGGTAAGCGAAACTCATGAACCAATATTTGACGCTTGTTTTCCAGAATTACTGTTTTTAGCATCCGTTTCCCTCATAACTCAAAAACTATTTATCTTAAAGCAATGAAACTTTTAGGATGCTTATATACAAGTATTATCTACAAAACCATAAAAAATCATACACATCAGCATAATAGATTTTGTCATAAAAATTATAAATCTTTAAAAAAAAAACTAAAAATCAGTATATTTATTTTAGATTCAAACCAAAAATATTTTAAATTGAGAGATCCAAATAAAAGTTTATGGTTTTGTACCTATGAGTTTTTCCAATAAATTAAAAAAAGAAATAGGTAAAAATCTTCAAAATTGTTAAAGTTATCAGGAAAACACTAACTCAGTGCACTAAAAACTGGATAATTTTGATTTAAAAAAAAAAAAATGTTTTTAAAATTTAAAAGTATAAAAACTATTTTTTTTCATGCAGAAGAAAGATAGTTAATAGTGTCAGTGCATTTTCACTTTTGTGCAGTATATATTTATTAGGGGAAAAAAAGTGGAAAAGTAGTACACATTTTACTGCCGTAAGCTGTATCTGCCCCCTTAAACAAAGTATAATATTAAACATTAAATTACGTCGTGCTAAAATACAATAATCTGATTATCGATAGTGTCTGTATTATGATTAAAGACTTTTGTGTAAGTGCACATTAGAAGAAAATACAATGACGACTCCCATGGTGTCATTGTGTTTCAGTTATGCTTTATGGAAGATTCAAAATTCAAAGTTGCAGACTATTCCCTTAAAGAAGACAACGCCTTCGCTCGGTCGATGCGATTTTGGTTCCAAATCCCAGAACTTGCTTATTACAGTGTGTGAGGAGTCGAAGTGTTGTATAGTGCACCAGAAAAGTCAAGGCCACCTATTAACAATGCCAGTGATGTTGGTAGCAAACAGATCATTGGGAAACAAGGGGGACACTTCTTCCTGCATTTGTTATGATTGTGGTGAGTGATATATTTACGGTTTCTTTCGTTACACACTGCTACCAACATAGTTTTTGTTGCAAGCACCAAGGTGCCACTGCGGAGAGACTTTCCTGGAGACGACTATTGCTAGGAAGTGACCCGTGACCAGAATTTTTGCTCGCTCTGTACGCTTCCCCGCCAGCAGCCGATCGGAGCCAGAAACAGGCCAAGGCCCTCCCAGCCATGCCCCTCCATCTGGCCCCAGACCTTACACGCTCGCACGCCCTCTGGCCTCGCCTAAGCTCGCCTACGCTCTCAGCGAATGCGCCCACGTACCCTTGGACTTGACCTGCACCTCTACCGTTCCTAGAGCATGGCACCCGACTCGCTTCTTGGGGCCGTATTCATAGTTGTCACTTATAGGATAAGAAAATACTTAAGCTATAAGAAGTTCATAGACCATACTTAACGAAAATACGACGCTAGCACCGTCTCGCGTGGCAACAGCGCATAGGTTGATTCACAGCCACTTGAATCCTGCCTGAAATGCCCCGTCTAGCTGGCCGTGAACTATTCCTATGCATGCGTTCGTAGGCATCCTTGGGGTAACCTAACCTACACAATTACAAAACTATTGGTAGTAACTTAAACAGTGTCTTAAATAGTGGGAAATCGGTAAACCTCAATTAGTTATAGCTAGTTTTTGCCCCCAACGTTTACCAAAACATGTACTTTCGTCCGGGTAAAACGACGCCTTTTCTTAAATATTCTTGAATGTTGTGCATTTCCGGAGGGTTGTACATACCACGTAAATACGATAGTTGCTATGAAGAACGATGTCACTATAAACATTTTTATTATATTCAGCATCGTAGTCCATTTCCATTTATTTCAAATTACGACTATTTTCAATCCACGAAGAGACGGTTCACTTACAGCTATAAGTGTAAGCGGTACCTTCCTTATAAGCTATAAGGAGTTTCTTATGTACGCGGATAAGTTGCCATTATGAGTTGAAAAACGTTATAAGGAACTCCTTAAGTTTTTCCTTTTTATAAGTGACGACTCAATTCAATAAGAAGATGCAGGGGAAAAACGCAAGTACTATACACGCACGTTGTCTTCAGCCCCGGCATACGCGCCCCCACTCCTTCGCCAACATTAGTTAAATTAAAAATAAATGATATGAAAGAGCGTTGTAGACAAAAATCTGATAACCAGGAATTTTCGCTGCCGTGTAGTAGAAACTATTTTGCACCGAAAAGGGAATTACAAATTTGATATAAAATTCCTTTTGTCAAAATAACCAAACTCTCCATTCCTCTCGCAACTAGCGAAGCGAGGGCTCAAGAAAACGTGCGCGGATAAAACTGATCTAAACCGAAGTTCCGCTTTGCATTAGGTCAGGGTTGTCCAACTGGCGGCCTACTGGCCGCATGTGGCCTGCGGTGCCATTATTTGATTGAAGCTTATTTGTTTATTTATTTGTTTGTTTACGTCAAAAACAGTTAAAAACTGCGTATGACGAGCTATGGGGAGAAGTGAGTTTTGTGCACGTTTTCATAATTCTGTGGTCTCTATCCTAAACCATATTCTAGTCGAATTTTGAATACAGAAAAGAGAGGTTTTTTTCGAGTTTTGTTGACAAAATATTCGCTCCTATATAATAAAATATATTTTCAAAGGTAAATTAGATATAAATTCCTGCCTGTCAAAGAATACAAAAAAAATTTAACAATTTCACA
The DNA here is from genome assembly GCA_031308135.1 of Acheta domesticus. Lineage (NCBI taxonomy): Eukaryota > Metazoa > Arthropoda > Insecta > Orthoptera > Gryllidae > Acheta > Acheta domesticus. Next base: position 15,019 of record JAHLJT010005634.1, read on the forward strand.
AAAACTCTTGCAATGCTGTGAAAACACAAAATGAAAGGCACACACTGACCAAGCGATGCTACCTGACTAACACAGCATGAAAAACCAAATTAATGTAACATTGCAGAATGTATTGAAAGGTTACGAAGTACACATGGCTGGATTTTCCAAACCAGACCACTCTCACAGCACCACAGCTCCTCCAAATTACACAGCTGTCTAGTAGAGGGTCTCAATGCAGATAGCAAGAAAATGCCTTTCACCGCCGTGAATGCTTCATGCTCAAGGTCCACCATAGCCCCTTCCGCTTTTGGCCCACAACTCCACCAGCGTTGTCTCCCGCTGACCGGCCCGGCTCTAGGCCCGCCCCGAGTTCAGACCCCGGGCGGGGCTCAGGGGGGCGGCCAGCCGGCTAGGCGGAGGAGGGGGCGGACGTAGGCGGGGGGAGATAGGGTGGCGACGGCGTGGTGTGGTGGCAGCGGCTGTGACGGTGTGGATGACGTGACGTCATCGGTGGTCGGCGGCGAGGGTAGCTGTTGCAACCTGGCCGGGCGGCGGTGGAACCGCCACATGCATCGAGGCGCGGGGAAACAATGATCAATTAATGTCTTAATTCGTTCATTAATTGATTGCTGATTAATTAATTAATTAATTAGTTTTTTTAAGTGGACGCGCGAACTTTGGAGTGGCGCCCCATAACACACTGGTGTAGCAGGAACTCCCATAATTTGGCGGGAGTACCACAAAGAGTGCCCAGGTGGGCGGAAGTCGCAGGAACATGTCCGCGCACGACCAAAATGTTTTAACACTGCCCTGAACCCTCATGTCTTCATGAAGAATAATACTTTTGCCGCGATATATGAAAAACGATCATTTGAATAACTATATTTTCCCACCTGCAAATTCAGAAGACGTGCACAAATAAGGAAGTTACATTTATGTGCAGAAGCAAAACACAAGGGGACCAATCTCAGGCATTTGCTCACGGATCGGGGAAATGGACGAAAAATCTGATCGCAGATGGGGGCCATCAACCCAGAAACTGTGGTACAATACTTGTTACAGGTTCTTTAGAATTATACAGTCCAAATGATAAATAATTACATTAACTATCATTGTTAAAATTAATTCTACTTTCCTTTTTGATGCTCGGTATAGTCTCGAATTGTATAGAAACAGTTATGCAGCAGAAAAGATTTTACTTGGGACTTAAACTTTTCTATTGAATTTAATCGTTTAATGTCTTCTGGCAAAGTGTTGTAGAGTAATGTACATGAATTGTATGTGAATTTTTTGTAGTGAGCTGTTGATACTGCCACCTGGTGAATATGATTACTACGTCGTGTGTTATACTTATAGACATCGGCGTTTGCTGAAAATATATTCCCGTCCTTAAGTAAGTCATTTTTGACAAAAACTACTGATTCGTAAATCAGGAGACAAGGTAATGGTAAAATTCCTAGATTAATAAAGAGTGACTTACAAGAATCACGTGGGTTGGATTTGCTTATTATTCGTACAATTCTTTTTTGTAATCTGAAAGTCTGTGAACTATAAGATGTGTTTCCCCAAAATATTATGCCATATCTCAGGCGGGAGTGAACATTGGCAAAATATACACAACGAGCTGTATGAAGGCTGACGGAATTTGAAAGAATTCTGAACGCGTAGCATAAGGATACTCCAAACGTGAAAGACTCTTGCATCTTAGTTGCGCGAGACCATTATGCGCCTAACGCAAGAACCGTGTTAGGGTCAATATTCCTCTTTAATACATACATCATCTTTAAAAATTTTTTACTCGTAAATTCAGAAATTCAAAATGTATGCTCAATATGTTCACTGCGGTATGCATGGTTGAACCTTTATTTATCATGCATGGTTTCGCCCCACCGACCCGTTTCAGAGCAGTCGGCCGAACTGCCGAGATAATGAGACACGTGTCAATCGCTGACGACTTTTGAAATAATGTGGCCGGCTTAAAGGTTTTAGTTGTGTGGCCCTTGAAGCCTTGTAAGTTGAACACCCCTGCCTAGGTGGCATTGTGCGCCAGGAAAATCTCTCCTGCAGTTGCATTGTGCTGATGGGGAGAACCGCAACATACAATATTTTGATCGAATGAGCTGCAACTTGTAACAAAAGAAAACGTAAGTTGCATACTCATCAACATCATAACAGATGCTGTAAGTGCTGTATCCTTCCTTGTTTCCCAGTGATCTGGTTGTTTACCAACATAAATGCGTTTGTAATAGGAGGTCCCGATTCGGCTCGGTACGGAGAGATCTTCCTGGTGCATTGTACTACTCCAGTTTCGGGGATTGGTGCTTCAAACTAGCATGGCCTTTTCTGCACCAGCTACTTCCCCTTTTTCATATTTGCACCCTTCCTTCTCGGATACGCCTCCCCTTCACGCTTTCCAGCTGCCACCTATCGCCACCTAAGGGACTTACAAGGGGACTCTCGCTGCAACTGCCGCACCTCGCGGGACAGTTCCCGTGAAGGAGCTTCCTGATGCCCTTCGCACGTCGCCCTGGCGTAGTTCTAAGGCTCAGTATCATTACACTCATATGCCAGTGGAAGCTGGTGGCACCATGTACGTACCAACATGTACCACAGTGCATGTACCATTGTTTGGGTACGGAGCCACTTCCTCAGTTACATATACAGATTGCTAAGTCGGAAGATATTTTCCACTGGAGAGTTTTTTTGCAGACCATTATACATATTTTACAGGTAAAAATTACACAAGACAAATTAGAACTTTTAGCCTGAAAAACAAATTTTGTGTATTGAGTAATTCAAAAACTCCTAGTGGCCAAATGTCAACTGTCTCCGCTTGTGATAGATATTAATTTTTATACGTAGTCACATATTGCACACACAGATGCCTGGCAAACCGAAAGATTATAGAAGGATTGAAGAGGCGACGTAACAAAGAACGAATTTGGGATACCCCCACGCCGAAAACACATTTTAAAACATCCAAGTCTTACGCGGATTTTAAATCCAAGACTTTCCCTCATCCTTGGACGCGCCCGACCCAATACTCTATGTCACTAAGCCGGTTGAATTGACCATACTACTTGTAGCGTGTAACGGTTATTGAAATAATAATACTTTTGTAAATATAATAGCGATGTAAGTAAAACCAAACTTTTTGACGACTTTGTGGCCTTTAATAAACCCTGTGTAAAATACGTAGTGTGATAAAATAATGAATGATTTATTTTATCTAATTTAATTTACTTTACTAGCTCAGCTTTTTGGTTCTCATGCCCTCTATACAGAGAAGCCTGGAAGTCTGAAATTCTTTATATTCCGAAGGAATTACATACAACGTGGCACAACAATAATTTTGTTTATTAAAAATTGAATTTGGGATTAACAATATAAATTCTCTTGATTGATTGCATGCATTAGGTTCACGGTACCGAATTGTCTGGCGTTGTGAAATGATGGCCCCGCAGTTCGTAGCCCCTTGACTTCCGCGCCGAAAATCCGTCTTCGCGCTGGTCGTCGCCGAAGTCGTCTGCTTCTTTCTTGCTGACTCACTTCTTGCACTATCGTTCCACAATCTATCCTCCCTATTCACGTCGAAGTCCTACTTAAATAATACAGATTACATTCGCGCCGCTACCACCACGATGCCAGTCAACCACCAACTCTCCAGTCCAGAGCCCCCTTCTGCCCGTCAACAACCTTCGTTACCTAGTAACCGCGACCGTCCAGATTAAAGCGCGGCGTTTGTTTTGTAAATATTTTGTATATTACAGCTCCGTCCGTCCAGATTAAGGCGCGGCGTTTGTTCTGTAATATTTTGTATATTACAGTAGATTGTTATATCTTAATGACATTTCACATTTCTTTTTGAGCTAGAGATGAAGCACTCCCACAAATTTCTTTCTTATTTAATTTTAAATTATTTCATTTAAAAGGCCGCGACATCAGCCGCATCGAGCAGGGAATGTCTATTTTGGGTAAATTATGTAACAGTTTCATTATTTGTATTGTCCTGAAGCAGACCGTCGATTAGAAAGACATCTGGCCGAAACCTTCTTTTGGGGTTTTTGTGGGTTATCAAAAATCCACCATTCAGACTACACTACGTATTTGCAAATGTAATTTACTACATAAAGAGGTGAAAAATTCTGTTTTCGGTATCGGGAACCTCTAAATGAGTTTTTTTGTCAAGCAATCGACAGCATTTCCTGCAGGATTGTATCTACGGCTAGGATAGTTGAACACTTGGACACTAGGACAGTTGAACAAGCATAACTTTATACTTTCGCGCTTTATTACGTAAGAATAAGTATTGTAATCGTGCTCCAGAAATCGACAGAAAAACTGTCGGACCCTGGTAACGAAAATTTGCCGAAAAATTGATGGACGGTAACAGTCCGTCTGTCTTTCTATGAGTCTGCCTGTGTGCAGTCAAATCTAGTGCCGAAGAAAAATAAATACAAAGTCAGTGCCAGAATTTTGTGTCAGAATTACTATCTTTTCAGGGGAACCGGGAGTTCTAACATAAGCCATACTAACATAAGTATATTTTCTCTCTTCCTAATTGACTGATGGTTTTGAATACTTTTCTGCAGTTGAAAGGCACTTTTATACACATTTTCACATTCTTTTTTTAAATATTTGTGATATTTGTACGAGAAAAATTGTTTTGAATGATCATAGAGGTGAAGTTGGCAAAATGGATAACTCAAATACATTTAATAATGTTTAAAAAACTGAAATATAAAAAAAAACACCAGGTCAAAATCTGCATTTGTGTGTGTTTAAACTACTCTGAAATTTTCAATTAAATTGGTGATTAGTTCCTGATAAAAGGATCTTATGTTAGTATGCCTTAGGATAGAACTACCGCGTCCCCTTCAATTAAGAAAAATTGTTAACTTTACTTTTAAATTTTTTCTAACATCAAAACAGTTGTTCTTTACTGCAACATACAGAAGTCATAATTTTCATCAATGACCATTATTATAGATTGATGGAAAACTTAGAATTAATTTGGAATAGTTTATAAATTTGCGTTCGTTTGAGTTATTTCCACTGCGCGGCACATCTCCTTACCATTTTTTTTCGCAAAAGAGAAGATACTAGAAAGTTTAAAACAAAAAAAGGAAAGCCCGCATCATCCTTCTAGCAACTATGCAAGGAATTCTGTGAAAGTTCGAAATGAAGGGCTTCAAAGGAAATTGTTTTCTGCTCATAGCAAATATTCGTTAAGGAACTGTTGCCATTTTTTTCCTATAAACAAAAAAAGAAGGTATGAAAAGATTAAGCATAGTACAGAAAGGATAAAGAATGAAGGGAAATAAGTTCTACGATTTGAAAAAACATGATTTAATTTTACTCGATAAAGAAGGTTTGAGATTCGACGAACTCATAACCACAGAATGCAGATATACCCTAATGAGTATACATTAAAGTAATGGCTGTCCTGTCTCTGTTGCTCGGAAGTGAATTTCGGATGCTGAGAGATAAGGATAATTTGGCGTTGCACCCTACAGAAATGAAATTCTTGAGATCTGTAAAAATAATTTACCTGAATAGATAAAATCAAAATGAGAAAATACGAAAAGAATTAAACGTTCTAGCAATCATTGACAAGGTACAATGTTAGTAATGATTATAATATGTGTATAGAATGGAAATACTTGCATTCCAAAGGAGACGTGTAAGTACATAACCCTAAGCAGAAAAGACCCAGGTAGGCCGCTGAAATATGAAATTCTTAGAAGCTGGAAAAGGTAATCGAACTATCATTGAAGTTGAGAAAAGAATAAAGAATATTTAAGCTTAATTTCAAAGTACATTTAAGCTTACTTTCAATGTACATTTATCACGCTAAAGTGTAGTGGTATTAATGTACGCATAAACAACAATCCTATTGACGCACGCACTTGTAAAATTTTGGAACACGAATCAATATTGAAAATCTAGAGGCAGATCCGTGGAGAAGCATAACGACAAACATCCACCATCATGTTTCTAATTCAATTCAAATTTATTCATACTGATTGCGTCACATTTAAAACTAACACTTTCCTTATGCCCCTCTTTGAACATTTTAAATTATTTCTGAAAAAATTATTTCAAAAATGTTTACACGCAAGGGGTTTTCGAATTTAATTCAATCCCTCCGCAAATTCTAAATCTTCCTCCATTCAGGTCGAAAAGTGTATGTGAAATGGAAAGTAATTATAAAATCCATTATATTTAATAAAATACAAACCTTAAAAATATTCACAATACCTTTGAATGTTGAATTTTACAGGAGGCTGTTACATTAAAATATGCTAAACGTGCGTTTCGATATTGCTGTTGTTTCATTATTTTTGTTTCATTAGCGATGCATCCCATAGCAGCTCGCTTTGCCAACTTCAAGCACTGGAGCACGCAAGAGATGAATGTATGTCGTTGTAAAATATTAGCGTGACCGTGTATATGTATATCATGTTCCTCACTTCTCCAGTCGCTTCACCTTTGTTTCCAAACCTGTACTTCTCGGAACTAGACGAGTGTCTGTCGTGTTTATACTTGCATTTTCACCCCACATGGACGATACGCATGACGAAAGAATGTAAGTTTAAATTTACCGAAAGAACTCTGAACCTATCCAGAATTTATTATATTCATTCAGGGTAGGAAATAATGAGAGATTGGTGTAATCGGAAGAGGTTTTGCCGTCAATGTTTGATACAATATTGATTATTGCTCCACCAGTAGCCACCTAAAGTGATCTCAAACTGACCTACTAGAAGTAAAAATTATTTTCAATACATCGCTAAATAATAATCGAGTAACTTGCGTCCCTTGACTGTCCGTTCTACACTCACTCTCGGTTAGATATGTTCCTTTTTACCAATCCAGCATGTGAGGTGTAATTCGACGCGTGTCTGTCTACTGGTGGAGAACCTTTTTTGGAATCCTCTAAGACCATTTTGAGATAATTATCAAATACATATTTTGGGGGAGTTGTTCGTGTCTAAAACGCTTGTTGGGAGAAATGTTAGAACCTACAGAGGTGATCAATACATTATTCGATTCGTCTTGACTAGACAAATCCTTTGGCACAGTTTCGGCAGACATAATATTCTTGATTAATTCTAAATATATTTTTGGGAATTTCCAGTCACGACAAAGGGATACGTAGGTAATTGCTTAACTGCATGTATTTCATACTATGTCCATTTAGGTGGTCTAGGTGGTCGAATTTAGGTGATCAAAAGATGCAATCATCAAGTGTCCCCATTAAACGATTAACTCCGTGTTTAATTTCCGATTGAGCCGGATAATATCAAACCGGCATTTTTAACTAACTTATTAATTATAAATCTTGCAAACCTCGTATTACTCTCTGAATCCATAAAATGGGTTTAAAAATGGAATATTTTGGCCATAAGGAAGCGAAATTTTCCTTCTTGGCAAACAAAATTACTATTATTAGTTGCAAAAGACATGAGATTGTCATCTAGCTGTAGTAGTATCCACTACCTAGTTGATAAGTAAGATGATATTACATCCTCATCAACGATATAAGAATAATAATAATAATAATAATAATAATTATTATATTATTATTATTATTATTATTAATTTTTCAGAGGCAAAATTGTTCGCAAATTGTTCGATTCTGATGTATTAATTGTTCGACTTTCTTATTGGATTTGTCTGTTATCGCTTTTAGAATCATCTCTTTACCTTCAATTCCATTTTAAAATTTTCAACATTTTAAAAAAAATTGTCATGATTCTAGGAAGCTCTTGCGCCGTGGATAATTCTTTATTGGCACTTTTAATTGTTAAATATTGCAATATTAAATTAAAATAAAAAATAAATGCTATTTAGTTTGAAGTAAGTCATGTTACGACATACAGGCGGAAATATTACATTACTCTTTGCCCTAACGTTGCCTCGGCTGGGAAAATCTTATACGTAATGTAATATTTCAATCCTTATAATGTAAATTACTTTTCCGGCATAATGTATGACCTGAAGGCACGGTCGATATGACTGAGAAGAGTTTGACCGAATTATGTAATGTAACTTTTTTAAAAAAGTACTTCAATAAATATTTGTTCATGTAACTCTATGCGCCTAAGGATAGACAAGCCAGACAATTTTATTGGATTTCAAAATTTCGTTTTATAGTGAATTTGCGTAGCAGGTACAAAAAATTCATAATAGTACCCCGCCGGACACACCACACTAAGCATAAAATATTTAAAATGTTTAAGATTGTTCTCCGAACAAGGTATCTCTCTTCTTTAAAATGACATTCAATTTCCAAACATCTTTTGAACATAAATATTCATGCAGATATTCTCCTTTCGTATAAGTAAGTTAAATTATTAATACTAAGAGAACGAATAGACAGTATGAAAACAAAAGAGAGCATTTTAAATTAGTTGCAAAAAGTTGCGCGCGCATGAGCAGCAAGGAGCGAGAGGGAAGGAAAGAAAGAAGAAAGAAAGAAAGAAAGAAAGAAAGAAAGAAAGAAAGAAAGAAGAGAGGACAGTTGATGGATAGATAAGTAATTCCAGGCGTGTCAACTACTTATTCCTATAGGTCAGACCTGCACAGCATTTTGCACTTTCACTGACGTCAGGAGCTGCGCGCGAGCAGCTCGGGTGCAAATGCGAAAATCGATGAAGGATGGGGATGACACTTACTCTAGGAGTGGGGACCACCAATTAGAATGTGGAATTCGAACCATAGCGCGTAAATTTAAAGAGCAGTCGGCGAGAACATGAGAGTCACATACGGTTCAAGTAATATTGCCATTTCTAGATATTGCAAATGCTTATTGTCGATATATTCCAGTGAGAAATACTAAACTACAACGAATTATACATATTAGATTGGGACACCATTTATAATTACTTGTAGGGCTGATAATGTAATTCGCTTTGCTACGAGAAAATCACAATTTAGTGTTTTACTAAACACAAATTATGATATTGAATTGTTTTGTTTGATGATGAGAGCAATAAACTATTTTTCATTAACTGTGGTGAATTAAATAAGACAGTTCTATTAAGCAAAAACATTTTATTCTGGAAAAAATCATGATTAATTTCTGACAAGAGTTCAGAGTCATTTACAACATCGTATAAAAATATTAAACCCTTTGCATCCTATTTAACAATACCCACGATAATCTTGTGATTGCACATAACATATCGTTACAGAGGTTTGCTCATTGATCTCTTTTATTCAGTTTCATAATGGGGGAAAATGGTCACAAATATATGTGCAGTTAAACATTACCCTACTTGGAATTGCACATATTCTAGTTTTATGTCAATCTTGATGTAAGAGATTGCTCTCATGATTTTCTTCATTTTTTGTTATGATTTGGAGATTATAACATTCCTGGTGAACAATCAATTATTAAATTGTATTTTTTGTTAGTTAGAATTAAATATTTTTTTAAAAGTTACTGCTTTAAATATTGTTTAAGAGTCACAATGAGCATGTTAATTTTTTTTAATTTAAAAATGAAATTACATGCAGTGGTGGTTACAAAGGCGGATATAGCAGTGCACAGAACGTAAACAGTGAATTATGACCCTTGTAACTTGAAATACTAGACATAATCCATTTAAACAAGTGGGATAAAATTTTGCAACATGGATCATTGCATTAGACGCCCAGGCATTCAATCTACGCGCCGCGTCGTGCTACGTCAGACTTCTCCCCTCCCCGCAAAACTTCCTACTCCCCACTACTTGCACTTTCGGCGCTGTTGCGGGCAGACGATCGGCTCGCAAGTGCAGAATGCCCGCGGGAGCAGGCGTTGTGCAGGTCTGCTATAGTGAAGTGTATTTATCGCGGATGTGGCGGAGATCTTTCGTAGCTGGATACCGAGATCCGCACACGTCAGCTTGCGAGATTTTATTGATTGATTACTTTTGCTGGGTGCTAGGGTCATAAGTGTAGTGCATGTTTTTACCTTGGAAGGTGGCGGTTATCTTCACCTTATGGTTGGTGAAATCCTGCGCTGTCCTACACATCGGCTTGCGGTGTTTTCCTACAACCAGATATCTCTCATGAACCCCAGCCGGGACAAGTTCTAAACTCTCAACTAGTCTCCTGACAAGTTTGTTAGGGTAGGGATATAAGTGTAAGCGTGTGTAAGTAAGACATGAGAATAGGACAAGGAAGAGGAAAGAAGATCGTGCACAGTCCGTGGCCCGTTTGTAGAGTACCTATTGCTGCGGCATTCACCTGTTATTGATCGGAGAAACCACGGAAATCTACCGATCAGAGCAGCCGGCCGCTAGAATTCTCCTCCAGGCAGCGGCTGAAATCGACGAAACTATCAAGCTAGTATCACAAATAAAGCCATCGTCGGTGGCATTTTTTGGTACTCAAACCCTAGGACCTCCCGTCAGAGGTATAGAAACAACATTAATTGATGCTCTGAGTCACCTATGTTAGTTGAATACCGTTTAAGTATAAACGCATTTCGTTTTATTTATTTGTGCGGTATTAAAGGCGAACAATTTCGATGAATTTTGACGAAAACGAGTGAATCATTTACCGTTTTTAGGGAATTTATTTTCATTTTTTCTTTGATTTGTATACTTAAATATGCATTTTAGCAGTGCCGTTTCGTTTGTGGAAATATTGTTGTTTACCTGTTAACAGTCCTCTATGATTGCGTACAGTTCTTTTCCATCTAGTCTTTTACTTCATTACGTGAGTGCGGCTGAGAATTCGAACTTCCATTATATTTTTTGATTAGTTTCATTGTTGTTCTCGTCGACGCTGCTGCTGCAGCTGTCTGTGAATTGGAACTGACAAACCATTAGAAATGAAATAAGAATCTTTTTTGTTTTTCTAAATTTTTTGTGTCATTTTTATTCTTGGGTTAAATATTTGTATCTCTGGTATTTGACAATGCATTCAGTAAAACTCAAAAAATATTTTAGCTCATGCTCTGTTGAGTTAGACATTAAAATATCATAAAGTTAATTCCACCGCCAGCTTCAGGTCATCAAAATTTTATTGAAAAAGTAAAATTATTAAAAAGAGCATTGGATCAAAACTTCAAAGATGAATTTTCATAGTAAATACACATGGTTAAATGAGTGTAGTTCGAAGACATTTATTTTTTCTTACCAGTAATTGTTTGGAAGTGAGGATACCTGAGCGAAATCAGGGTTTAAACATAACGAATAGCCTAGTGAATCTTTAAACGTACCGAGTGTTAAAGAGTTAAATTTCACAGTAGAAAGTTCGAAAAAGGGACGCTTCATATAACATATGACCACATGAAAACAGCTTGCTACTTCAATTATTTCA
>JAHLJT010005635.1:0-15439 GCA_031308135.1 Acheta domesticus
GCCGCACGCGTCGCGTCTCTTGATTGGCGGCCGTTTAGCGCAAGTTTGCTTATTTCCGCGTCGGTCTGCAAGGAAGGCGAAGGAAGCAGGGCGTCCAAAAGGAGCAACTTTTCCAAATGTCACTCCCCTCCCTCCGCCTCCTCCTTCCTGGCTCCTCGCCTTCACCCAGAACAAGCGGAGGTTAAAATTCTCGCGCCTGCCGACGCAGGGCCTGCGCGAAGAGGCGGGAGGGGGTTTCCGGTCTAGAGCAGGTTCATTTCCGGGCGCGGGAGAGGCTGTCGGGGAAAATGCCTTGGTCGAGGGAGGGGGCGTGGATTTGAGAGTGGGGCAAAACGATGCGAAGGAAGAAGTGCAAGGAGGGGAGGGGAGAGGAAGGGGAGGAAGAGGGGAATGGGCGGGGAGGAAGAGGTGATGGAGGGGAGGGAGAGGGGAAAGGAGAGGAGGAAGAGGGGAATGGGAGGGGAGGAAGAGGGAACAGGAGGAGAGGAAGAAGGGAAGTGAGGGGAGGAAGAGGGTAGGGATGGGGGAAAGATGAGAAGGGAGGGGAGGAAGAGGGGAGGGTGGGAGGAAGAGGGGGAGGGAGGGAGGGAGAGGGGAAGGGTGGAAGGAAAGAGAGGGAGGGAGGAAGAGGGGGAGGGAGGGAGGAAGAGGGGAAGGGAGGGAGGGAGAGGGAAGGGCGTGAAGGAAGAGGGAGGGGAGGGGGAAGAGGGGGAGGGGAGGAAGAGGGGAAGGGAGGAGAGGAAGAGGGGAAGGGCAAGGAGGAAGAGGGAGGGGAGGGGAAGAGGGGGAGGGAGGAAATGAAGAGGGGAAGGGCAAGGAGGAAGAGGGAGGGGATGGGGAAGAGGGGAGGAAGAGAGGAAGAGGGGAAGGGCAAGGAGGAAGAGGGAGGGGAGGGGGAAGAGGGGAAGGGCAAGAAGGAAGAGGGAGGGGAGGGGGAGGGTGGAAGAGGGGAAGCGAGGGGCGGCAGAGGAAAAGGGAGGGCAAGAAGAGGAATAGGAATGGGGAGGGGAGGAAGAGGGGAAGGGAGAGGGTGTTGAGGGGAGGGGCTGGCTCTGGTGGGCGGCGCAGGTGCGCCGGATGCTCGCTCGTCGATGCTGCGGATGTGCGGAGGGAATTCCGAGGGAGTCGTCGCTATTCGCCGCCATCAGTGGTCGAAAATCGCCGCTGCAGATGCGAAGCCCCAGATGACTTTGGAATGTCTTTGCCAAAGTAATCAGCGAAAGGATTCCCGATTCCTTCGCACAAGCCAAAAACCAAGATTTAATTCGTGTGGCTCCAGTAAAATGCCTGGAATGTTTGACAAGTTTGCTCTCCATTGCCTTAAATTGAGAACTGATATTCTCGTTAAAAGCTAATTTTTTAAATTGTTACTAAACCATTAAAATGGAACCATGGAAAACCATTAATTATTTTTAGATGTGATTTCAAGCACTTTATTTTATTCTACAGTCCAAAGCAGGTATTTTCACATTTAAAAGGTAGTCATTTCTTTAATGTGAAGTGATTTTTGCACGTTAGAGGGTTTTTTGACATATCGACACACCGACATATCGAGATAAAACAATAATTGAAATCGGTCAAGAAATAATAATATTAGTCAAGAAGTATTATTTTTTACGATACGAAAGTTCTTGTCTTGTGAATCACACTTTGTGTCATCTCTAGTCTTCAACGTTTCATCGAAACGAAACGACGTGTTCGGGATTACTTGTCTAACTGAAAACCAAGTTATGTCCAAAAGTAAAACATTGTTGTCGCATAAAAAGTTATTATAATTGCATCGTGCTTTCAATCATTTGAGTTTCAAGTAGACGATAAATAATCAATATGGACATTCTACAAGAGTTGTTAGACTGTGCGAATGCTGTAACTGCACGTAAGTGAATTTACTGAATATGAAAGAAGGTAGAGTGGATGAGGGGCAGAGGCAGCAGACGGAGTGAGGACGTGTGGTGAGGACGGGAGGTCACGTCAAAGCGCCTTTTTTGCTCTCTAACGTCATGTTTTTCAAATGTCTTAATAAAATATTAAATTCGCGCGCGCTTAGCGGTGCACGGACAAGCTGCCTTTTACTTACTACGACTTTAAAGGAGTTAAATGGTTTTTAGGATCACAACAGTCAGGAGATTCATTTCTCGAATTAAAAGCACTTTATTCTCAATTAAAAACTTAGAGACGCACGTATTTAATCTTCTAAACCCATAGTTTTCTGAAAGCTTTTTAAATCGTTCCTTGTTGGAGTTTAAATGTTTGCTAGGGTTATTTCTTCACTACCGCTTGCCAATGAAGGTGGATCATGGCAGCATGAGTTAGAGACGCAAAGAAGGCGTACGCCAGGGGGCCGTGGATGGCGTTTGCTGTACTCACGTCATAGTTGGCGAACTCCGACTTGCCCGGCGGCCCTGGAGGTCCCGGGGAGCCCGGCGTGCCAGGCAGTCCGTCGCGGCCTTTGGGCTCGCCTGCGCACAGGGCAATCGCTGCTTTGGCACACTCTGCACTTACTCACTCATTAACACTACGATGCATACAGAATAATAAAACCAGATAAATTCTCATCACCTATTCTAATTGTCTCTATAATAAATAACCACGAGGTAGATCTTGTAAGGGCTTAAAGGCCTTCAGCCTAGCCACATAGTTAAAGAACTGAATTTTGTATCAATGAGTTATAATTACCTATTAAATACAAAATAAAAATACCCACGACGAAAATACATAACGAATCTGGGACTTTAAATTTATATGGATTTGGGTTGATGCAGTTGATAATTATATGTATATTTGAGTATAATTATTGCGTTTTCGGTAAAGATGCCTATGTCTGGATCCTGGAATCTACATATGCGAGGCCTCTGAGGCCCCGGCGCACCACTCTTTGGAAAAATGCACTTACAGTTTTTTTTTAATTACTTAATTTCTTATAATTTCATAAAAGTCAACTCTTATGGTAAACAAATGATTATTATTTTTAAAAGAATATTAATAGGGATTTAAAAGCCCTGAATACGCATTGACTTTATAGAATGAATTTGACATGCCACCCTTATTACTTCCGAGAATTTGTCGGTGACTAAAATGAAAGTAGAAAGATAAAGGAAAGAGTTCAGGTGAGGGAAAGCTCCCATAAATGCAGCTGGCCAGAGTAAAAAGCGAAATAAACAACGTTGGGTCTCGGAGTCTCTGCTTATGCTCCTGGAGTTAATATGACTTTTCTTGTAGTAGAACGGTAGAATATGTTTTATGGTAGATTTATATAAGTATATTTTTTCGAAGCGTTGAACTGCCTTAATGGTAACACAAAGTAATACTGTCACAATCGCATAGCATATCTATCACAGGCTTTGATGAAATGTATCAGGTTCCAGGTTACGATAAATATATTTCTCACACGCCTGGCTCCACTTATTCTGAATCCGTCCACCAACCACAAGGACTTGATACATTAAAAACATATTATTAATCTATTTTCTGTATAATTAAAAGTTTTCGTTTAGAAAGTCGTCTGAGATTTCTATTTATCCACTTTTCAGATAGTAAGCCCTTCATGACTTATTATTTCCTCTCGTTAACAGTTTTAAGGCATAAACAATAAAAACCAATAATGACATACAATTCATAAAAATACTTTTATCTGATGACTTGTTTTATTACTTCGTTTTATTGTGCTCGTTGTAATCAATCTATCGAAAGAAAATCGTCGCATTATCGTCTAACCCAAATAAGTGTGCAAGTGTGAGGGTAAGCCAAGCGGAGATATAGAATTTTTAGAGGCGACTACCAATAGTGTGTCACTTTTGTAACTGTAGTTTCCTTTCAATCATTTCCCGACAAATTTTGACGAATTTTCACCAGAATAATTTTTATTTAGAGATGAATCCTAAATGTTATCGAAATGCAAACAAAGAAATGAATGTGGTATACACACTGCAACAGAAAAGCAATATTACTTTAAAAAGCATCAATAACTTGTATTGTGAATGTTTCTGTATTCAAATAACGAAACAAATTTCTATTATTTAACAACTCGGAAATTGTATCACAATAGTTATTTACATAACTAGCACAGATGTTTTTGGTGCACGAATAAAATGTTGGATTGGCATTTTAAAAAGAGTACGCAAAACACACTTTCGTACAATTTGCGTACATTATATTTCAGCACGAATTCATGGAAACTTCAACTATATTTTCTTATGATCTTTGTCAATATGTAAGGCGGCAGCCACATCGATTCACTTTGGCAACTGTGTTATGTTACTTTTAATTTAATTTACCCTTTGCACTTTTAGTGCTGCAGGATTATCCTGCTTAGGTTAGAAGAGGTTAGGACTCCTCTTTCAGCCATTTTTCCGGTTTTATCCCCACTTCCAAGGCCCTCTGTACAGAAGAATGTAACGGGTATCTAGTAGATGGTTGTGTCTCTAGAAGTGGGGTGAAGATGGCGTGGCAAGCGTCATGCTTCAACCGGACACCTTTTTCCCCAATATTTACTGTTAATAAAGCCAGTAAATATTGGTACTCATTTGGAAAGAAGGCTGAGTGGACCTAAGGATCGCCCTGAATAGGACTTCATCAGATACAAATCCACAGCCATGCTTGGATTTGAACCTGGGTCCCTCATGTTTACTTTTCAGTACTCAATTGATTCCCACGGTTATGACTTCTTTGCGTTAGGCGTACGCCAAAGTCTATTTTTCCGTACGTGTGCCGCAAAGCAATACTTTACAACCATTCAACAGTGAAGGCAAGTTTCCATGCAAGAGTGCTGCAATAGTATTTATGATACGAGTGATAAAAGTGACGTTTTATTTTGCGAGCAAATAAAATCACTTTTAGCACGTGTGTCACACTATTTTTTGACAAGCCTTACCAACTTTCCATTTAATTTTCATTCAAGTTTACAAATCACTTAGTGACTCGTTATGGTCAGTAGCAGCTGATGCGATCAGAAAGAGGTACTTTCTTTTGTTGCATTCATACATTTATCAGAAATTTGTCGTCACAGCAGTGCTAAAAATTGAACTTTTATCACACTTAGGGATGCTCTGAAAAAGCAGATTTTACTAATGAGTGACCAAAAACAATTTCATATTCATTTCTTCCAGACGCACATTTATATATGGTTCTCACACACGGCCTAGCGCTGCTAAAACTCAGATAAATAAAATAAAAAATTATACAAAAAATATTTATACGTAAAGCATTACAAGTCACACAGTTCATACCAAATAAACAATTACCTCATGAACATTAAATAAAAGTATAATCTCTGATATATCAAATTTATAAAAATGTATAGTAGTTTGTTTGCACAAATTATTAGGAACAACAAGCACTCGATTTATCACCTCTAATAAGTTACTTAATTGTAATTTTTAAAACTCCTGAAAGACCTTTACAGTCGAATGTGTGACAGACAGTAAATTAATAATAAAAAAATAGTATTTCCTGTGAACAACGACCCGAATTGCGATTGATTGTTAGTGATTCCGGGCGCGTCAACTATTGTTGGCACATACATGTTCATTTGTTCATATTTGGCGCCGTGGCGGGAGATTGTGTTTTAATAACGATCTTTGGCCCTTAATTGCTAGCTCAGAATTTGCATTTTGAACGTACCGCGTCGGACTTATAAAAATTCCCCCCAAACCCGCGCGCAAGGCGCTAAAAGAGCGGGTATATAAAATTCCTTTGTTTTCTGTCGAAATTGCGTCCGCCTAGTCTCGGGTCGTAATAGTTTCATCTGTCTTCGACAGGGGGCAGCACTTGCTGGGGTTCCGTCCCAGGCCCTTAGCAATTTAGCAAGGTTGGCATACCTGTCGCCTTTTAGAACGACTTTCAAAGAGAAGCCATATTTTCGCGGGAACCTGGCACATTGCATGAGCAGATTTGTGTAATACAGATTAAAAGAAGGCATTGCTTTCGTGTGAGACTCAGGTAACGGGTTGACGATTTATTCCCTGATTGCTTATTTATTGATTATATTATCTTCTAATAAGAAGGGTATACTGTGTCTTTTCAGAGATCGCACGAGCGAACGAATATTTCGTCTCGCCGTAACCAACCAAACTTATGAACGCTCTCCCAAAAATTGAAAAATAACCCAAATCTGGAAAAAGGAGCTATATCGCTGCCTTAACAACTATTAAGGTCGTCAGTCCGTAGTGTAGTGCATGTTTATTTCGTCGGTGGTGGTGATCTTCCCCAAGTAGATGGCGAGATCAAGCGCTGACTTACTGTAGGGTTTTCGTCAACCAGGTATGTCTCATCAGAGGGGCATCGCCTCAGTCGGGGACAAGCTCTAAGCTCTCGATCGGTCTCCCGATGTGCTTGGTAGTGTAGTACATGTTTGCGCGTGTGAAAAATAAGGGATGTGAAGTGGAAAAGTGTATAACAACGAAGTGAAAAGCGTATAATCAAACAGGTGAAAAAAATGTCAGAAACAGTGAAAAACAATAATTGATTAACAAAAGTGTGAATATCAACAAAACCCACAACTATAGGTATCATTTACAATCAGTTAAAGTAGCTATACAAAGGGAAATTGTCAATAACAAGTGTAGTCAGAATAGTCAAATAAGTCATTAACTAATGAAGTTGAAAATAACGACTAGTGTATTACCAGACAGCGAACTAGCTATGTACAAGGCCACAAGTAGCTGACAGCACAAGTTTTCCCCTGAGAAATCAGGAGACCTTAGCTCTAAATAGGATCGTATAGGCTAACAATAATAAATAAGAGGTGAGGATAGGAAAGGTATAGGAAGGAAAGATAATGCGAGGTCCGTTTGTTAGGGTACAGCTCCGGCATTCGCCAGGTATTGCTCGGAGAAATGTCGGAAAACTATCGATTAGAGCAGCCCTGCACTATAGGGAGTTTTTGCCACCTCGAAAGTTAAGCTCTATCGATTTTCTGCGCATGCGCAGATGCACTAAAGTGATGCAAAACTTGAACTGCGCATGAGCAGAAGATTGATAATGCTTACACCGTTGGAGGTGGCAAAAACTCCCTTATAGTTCTCCTCCAGCCACCGACAGACCTCGACCTAGCTATGTGGCTAGAATCGAAAATCCTACCGCCGTCGGGACTCGCTCCTAGGACCTTCCGGTCAGAGGGAGTGCAATGGCATCAGATGATGCCCTGAGCCACCTCTCCCGGTGCGTACTGCAATGTGGTGACAGTTGAGGCGTGGCTTACCTTTGGAGCCCTGCAGACCTCGACCGAGCTATGAGACTAGAATCTAAAATCCTGCCAGCGCCGCAAGTGGAACCCAAGGAGCTCCCGGCGCGAGGCAACGCAGTCAGTGGATGGCCGCACTGTGCGTATCCGCAGTGTGGTAGCGTGGCTTACCTTTGGAGCCCTGCAGACGTCGACCGAGCTATGAGACTAGAATCTAAAATCCTGCCAGCGCCGCAAGTGGAACCCTAGGGAGCTCCCGGCCCGAGGCAACGCAGCCAGTGGATGGCCGCACTGTGCGTATCGCAGTGTGGTAGCGTGGCTTACCTTTGGAGCCCTGCAGACGTCGACCGAGCTATGAGACTAGAATCTAAAATCCTGCCAGCGCCGCAAGTGGAACCCTAGGAGCTCCCGGCCCGAGGCAACGCAGCCAGTGGTATGGCCGCACTGTGCGTATCGCAGTGTGGTAGCGTGGCTTACCTTTGGAGCCCTGCAGACGTCGACCGAGCTATGAGACTAGAATCTAAAATCCTGCCAGCGCCGCAAGTGGAACCCTAGGAGCTCCCGGCGCGAGGCAACGCAGTCAGTGGATGGCCGCACTGTGCGTATCGCAGTGTGGTAGCGTGGCTTAACCTTGGAGCCCTGCAGACGTCGACCGAGCTATGAGACTAGAATCTAAAATCCTGCCAGCGCCGCAAGGTGGAACCCTAGGAGCTCCCGGCGCGAGGCAACGCAGGTCAGTGGATGGCCGCACTGTGCGTATCGCAGTGTGGTAGCGTGGCTTACCTTTGGAGCCCTGCAGACGTCGACCGAGCTATGAGACTAGAATCTAAAATCCTGCCAGCGCCGCAAGTGGACCCTAGGAGCTCCCGGCGCGAGGCAACGCAGTCAGTGGATGGCCGCAGTGTGCGTATCGCAGTGTGGTAGCGTGGCTTACCTTTGGAGCCCTGCAGACGTCGACCGAGCTATGAGACTAGAATCTAAAATCCTGCCAGCGCCGCAAGTGGAACCCTAGGAGCTCCCGGCGCGAGGCAACGCAGTCAGTGGATGGCCGCAGTGTGCGTATCGCAGTGTGGTAGCGTGGCTTACCTTTGGAGCCCTGCAGACGTCGACCGAGCTATGAGACTAGAATCTAAAATCCGGCCAGCGCCGCAAGTGGAACCCTAGGAGCTCCCGGCGCGAGGCAACGCAGTCAGTGGATGGCCGCAGTGTGCGTATCGCAGTGTGGTAGCGTGGCTTAACCTATGGAGCCCTGCAGACGTCGACCGAGCTATGAGACTAGAATCTAAAATCCTGCCAGCGCCGCAAGTGGAACCCTAGGAGCTCCCGGCGCGAGGCAACGCAGTCAGTGGATGGCCGCACTGTGCGTATCGCAGTGTGGTAGCGTGGCTTACCTTTGGAGCCCTGCAGACGTCGACCGAGCTATGAGACTAGAATCTAAAATCCTGCCAGCGCCGCAAGTGGAACCCTAGGAGCTCCCGGCGCGAGGCAACGCAGTCAGTGGATGGCCGCACTGTGCGTATCGCAGTGTGGTAGCGTGGCTTACCTTTGGAGCCCTGCAGACGTCGACCGAGCTATGAGACTAGAATCTAAAATCCTGCCAGCGCCGCAAGTGGAACCCTAGGAGCTCCCGGCCCGAGGCAACGCAGCCAGTGGATGGCCGCACTGTGCGTATCGCAGTGTGGTAGCGTGGCTTACCTATGGAGCCCTGCAGACGTCGACCGAGCTATGAGACTAGAATCTAAAATCCTGCCAGCGCCGCAAGTGGAACCCTAGGAGCTCCCGGCCCGAGGCAAACGCAGTCAGTGGTTGGCCGCAGTGTGCGTATCGCAGTGTGGTAGCGTGGCTTACCTTTGGAGCCCTGCAGACGTCGACCGAGCTATGAGACTAGAATCTAAAATCCTGCCAGCGCCGCAAGTGGAACCCTAGGAGCTCCCGGCCCGAGGCAACGCAGTCAGTGGTTGGCCGCAGTGTGCGTATCGCAGTGTGGTAGCGTGGCTTACCTTTGGAGCCCTGCAGACGTCGACCGAGCTATGAGACTAGAATCTAAAATCCTGCCAGCGTCGCAAGTGGAACCCTAGGAGCCCCCGGCGCGAGGCAACGCAGTCAGTGGATGGCCGCAGTGTGCGTATCGCAGTGTGGTAGCGGTGGTGGCTGAGGCGTGGCTTACCTTCGGAGCCCTGGAGACCTCGACCGAGCTATGAGACTAGAATCTAAATCCTGCCAGCGCCGCAAGTGGAACCCTAGGAGCTCCCGGCCCGAGGCAACGCAGGTCAGTGGTTGGCCGCAGTGTGCGTATCGCAGTGTGGTAGCGTGGCTTACCTTTGGAGCCCTGCAGGCCCTCGGGGCCCGGCGCGCCGCCGTCGCCGCGCTCGCCCTTCTCCCCGCGAGGGCCGGGCGGCCCGCGCTCCCCCGGCGGCCCGGCAGCCCCTGCGCACAGCGCATGCGCTCAGCCCACGCCGCGCACAACTGCACTTCCGACATTCACCAACTACACATTACACTATATGGAATTAATTGGTACACATCGGCTGTTTAGGGAAATGCTTACTTTTTTTCTAGCGAACTTATAAATGATGACATATGAAGAAGTTTTATAATGCTTATTTTTACTTATTTTCGCATAAATGCAATTTTTTTTGCATAAATGCCTTTTTTTGCATAAATGTCTTTTTCCATAAATTCCTTTTTTGCATAATACTTCTTTAGAATTATTGCATTTTTTTGCCCTCTTAAGAATTATTTTTATATACAATGCTAAGATATCAGAAAATCGGCCATGGTCCAACCTAACCAAATAATTCGAAACCTTCAATTCACATATTTGTATTTTAAAATATAGGACAATTCCTGAAAGTATACCAACATATTTTTTTCATTTACCTATTTCATAAATACTAGCCATGCTCTTAGAAAATGGTCGATTGACATACACCGAGGGCACCTTTTGAGTGGAAATAATGTAAATTCCCAGAAGGTTTCACTGTTGCTAATGTTGGACTTCTAAAATATATGCCAGACACATCAGTAGATGTTCAGAAATCCTTCTCTGTATTCAAACTGATTTTGTCTCCCAATCGTTGCAGATTTGAAATTGCGATCCTTGAAAAGTTACTAGTAATATATTGCAATGGAAACTATGAAGAATAAAATGTAGAGAGTTGTCAATATGTATGGAGTTGTACAAATAACTTTTAATTTTATTATGAATGTAATTTATGACAGTGCCTTTTTTCTCCTTATTCTTGACATTTTCAATGCCTTTTTAGACGTCTAAAAAGTGATTTTCTAGTGGCTAAACACCCCTTAATGCAAATTTTATAATATATTTGTTTCAGCTCCTTTAAGTAAAACTAAGAAATAAAATAATTATCTAATTACAGGAAAACCCAATTAATGATAAGTACACACAAGGATGAATTGAAAAATACAGATATTGAATTATGAGCATTTCTATAAAGGCATAAACAAACAAACATACAAAAGACAACAAAGACATAAACGCAATTTCAATGTTTCTCCAGTGGACAAATGTTAGATGAGGTTTACATATCGGAAGAGGCTCCAGCCCCTGTTTCACAGGACCTTTCCTGCACTGCACAGCCGCTCTGCAGATTGCCTAAACTCCAGGAGTTTCATGCGAAAATGAAATGCGTCTGTGCTGGGCAAAGAGAGGAACGGGCCGGGTACCTTATGTTCAGAAACAGAGTGCACAATTATTGTTACAACTAGTGATAAAAAAAAAGTATATGAAGGAAATACATATTAACGAGAGTGCATAATGGAAAAGGGACGGATCAAAATGATTTCTGGATTAGTATTAGAAGAAGATTACAGAAAACGTATATCACAGAAGGAATGTACTACTTTACTCTCTCGTATACGTAAGTATATACAAAGTAATATACTACTGTAGAGAAGTTATGTAATGAAGCAAAAAGTGCCATATTCCATCAGAAAAAATAGTTTTTTGAGACTGATAACTTAAGAACGTTTTTTCTGGCTCATATATGTAGTAAATTACTTTATCTAGTAGTCTCTAATATGGTTTTCGAAGTCAAAATCCACATTTTGTTGCCTTCTACAGTACGCAGTTTGACTACGCTTAAAAACTGGTACAGCTAAAAGAGTACATGCTTTCTCACATTATTAGTAACGTTTGCAATTTTCGTAAATTACAAAGAGCTCAACAGAAACAAGAACTGTACCATTTCTTAAGCATTGTTTGCTTCATCCACTGGCAGAATTGAAAAACAAATCTGGAGTCGTTTGAGAAAAGGTTTTTATAAATGACATTAACTTGATGCCTAAATTATGTGAAATGCGAAAATGGCACATTTCCTTTCTAAAACATCAGATTTTCTCAGAAGTGATTTTATTTAAGACAAACATGTCTATTTTCATTTCTCTTTTTCAGTGTTCATTTCAGCAGTTTTAGAAAAAACAGGAAGTTCGCCGATTATGGGGACCAGCGCCAATATTTTTACCGTACTTTGATATATAATAAAAGAAAATAAAAATAAAAATGGAGTCTTTTTGAGAAAATAACTGTTGAATAATTTTTGAAAAATTCTCTACATTTCTCGCAAAACTACGCAAAAACCACTCTTACGTTCGAAACATTGTACATGACTCAATTTCACAGATTTATCTTCGTAGAACATATTTCATTAAAAAAATCGTTGAATATTAAAGTCGTAGGAATATGCTAAAAAACGAATTTTGCTATTTTCGAATAATCACAAATTTCAACGAAACTGAGACCTGCACCATTCTCTTAAGCGTTCTTAACGCTACGGGAGGACAAGGTCAATACAAATTGAAGCCATATTCGAGACAATTCTGAATATGTTTTTGAGGGAGTCATGTAAAGTACCACCAAAAATGAAAAAAATATCCGTTTCAAACTCACAATGTCTCGAGTTCGTACACTTCGAATGGGAAGTAGTATCAATTTTGGATAAAGTCATGTGAAGGGTTTAGGCGTCAGCGTTGACTTCATTTAAACAAAAGGACAATCAGGCAGACATTAGTCGTCAATTAATTTTTCGTTCTCAAAGACTCACAAAACGAGGATTCTGACCTAACAACGTGTTATAGAAAGTAATTTACTACATATAGAAATAAGATTTACCAACTTTTCATTATCAATAAGATTTTTTCTTTTGAAAATTCGCCGATTTCCGGCACACTGTTTACAATACTTTCTCTTCATAAGAAGTAAGGCGAGAAGTAAAAATAAAACAGTGGAACGTTCTCTTCTTTATTAACCACATAGCATGCAAAGTGATGGTTAGGCGAATAGAGACGAGATAAAAGCGTAAAATCAGCCATGCAATCAAAGGAAACGTTACTGCGTGTGAGGTTTTAAAACGAAAGAATAATGCCTGAAACGAGATATCTGCGCCGCCATATTCACCGACGCGCCGTCCCTGCCTTGCAAGGCGAGGTGCTGGTTCCTCCCTGGACCCGTGGCGCGGCCAGCGGCGCGCGCGGCAACTTCCCGCCGCGTGGCGCTCTCCCGCGGTACGAGGGACAATAGTCCTAATGAGTTGCGGCGGAATAAGGAAAATTAAAAAAAGGGGACATCCGCGCGGTGTCCTCGACTGGGAACGGCGCCATTTTGTGAACTCCGCGCATCAAGCGGCTTTGGGCGCGCGGTCGGATTGGCGGCGCCGACGCGCTCGAAGCCGTTCCCGCCCAAGCACCGCGCCATTTCGGGATAATTCGGCGGGCGCGAGCGAGCGCGCGCGGCAGTTATGCAGAAGGCGTCGGCGGGCGGGATGCCCCTGCGGTCGCCCGCGCCGGCGACGAGAGCAACAAACAGGCAACGCGGACGCCGTGATGGGCAGCGCGTGTGCGGAATTCTTTGGGGGGGGGTGAGACGCGCTGACATCTGGATTCCGCTGATTACAAAATCTGCGATATTTGGGTCGTTTCGGAAGTAGATTTTCAATTGCAAATTAGTGTGTGTTACATTACTTTCGTAGAGCCTGACACAATGAGATTAGTGCGGAATTCTTTGGGGGGGGGTGAGACGCGCTGACATCTGGATTCCGCAGATTACAAAATCTGTGATATTTGGTCGTTTCGGAGTAGATTTTCAATTGCAAATTAGTGTGTGTTACATTACTTTCGTAGAGCCTGACACAATGAGATTAGTGCGGAATTATTTGGGAGGAGGGGGGGGGTGAGACGCGCTGACATCTGGATTCCGCAGATTACAAAATCTGCGATATTTGGGTCGTTTCGGAAGTAGATTTTCAATTGCAATTAGTGTGTGTTACATTACTTTCGTAGTGCCTGACACAATGAGATAAGTGCGAATTTTTTTGGGGGGGTGAGACGCGCTGACATTGAATTCGACAGATTACAAAATCTGCGATATTTGGGTCATTTCGGAAGTAGATTTTCAATTGCAAATTAGTGTGTGTTTCGTTACTTTCGTAGTGCCTGACACAATGAGATTACGTTGTTGAATAGGCAGAGATAAGAGAAACGAGACGAGTGGAGATTCCTTTGCAGCCACGAGTGACG
The DNA here is from genome assembly GCA_031308135.1 of Acheta domesticus. NCBI lineage: Eukaryota > Metazoa > Arthropoda > Insecta > Orthoptera > Gryllidae > Acheta > Acheta domesticus. Next base: position 13,715 of record JAHLJT010005635.1, read on the forward strand.
AATGTGAATTAGAGTTTTACGCACGTTTCCCAAAATCACGAGCATAAGGCATTCGTGGATTGAGGTGCAGGTATGTTTGCTGCGTTAATGAGAAAAATTATTTCATGGCTTCGCATGGTGGTGCCGCGCTCACGGGTTGAATATTGCTGAGAGGGCTTCCCGCAGAAGATGAAGTTTTGTTTGATTTTTTGACTTCGAAGCGGGAAACATATAGTATCACAATAATTGGGACATTTTACGTATCTCCGGCAGTCATGGGTTTGCTAACAAATTACGTCTCTGATTTGCATTTTTAACGGAACAGGATTTTTCTCACTGATACGGCTGCACTGACGAATCAGTTGGTCATTTTGATGGTTACATAGTCTCATGTTATTGCGCAGTATAATGAAAAGATGTATTCAGAGAAAGATATTTTAATAAGTACGGGAACTTTGAAAATTGGTAGAATGAAAAATGTTGGGCATAGGAAGCCAAAGTGCCTTAGTTCTTGCCTTGCATGCGTCAACAGTGGCAAGTGGGGGGTGTCATGGTGTAAAGAGGCGAAGGGTGGAGGAGGATAGAGAGGGGGTGAGGGGAGAGAGGGGAAAGAGGGAGGAGGAAGAGGAGGAAAGCGAGAAAGGAGGGAGGAGGGGTCGGGGGAGAGAAGGGGTTTCTAATGGGGGACGAAGAGAAGGGAAAGAGAGGAAGGGGAGGGGGAGATGGATGGGAAAGGGAGTGGAGGTAAAGGGAGGGGTGGGGCATGAGAGAGAGGGGAGGACCGGGAAGGCAGAGGAGGGCGGGAAGGGAGGGGGTGACGGAAGGGAGGGGATGACGAGGAGGGATGGGATGAAGTGAAGGGAGGGGAGGACGAGACGGGAGGGATAACGAGAAGGGAGGGATGGCGGGAAGGGAGGGGATGACGGGAAGGGAGGGGATGCGGGAGGGAGGGATGACGAGGAGGGCGGTGATGAAGGGAAGAGGAGGGGACGACGGGAAGGGAGGGATGGGAAGGGAGGGGGTGATTGGGAAGGGAGGTGATGACGGGAAGGGAGTGGATGACGGGAAGGGAGTGGATGACTGAAATGGAGGGAAACGATGGGAAGGGAGGGGAAAGAGACGGATCCGGTGGTAGGGGATTGGACTGGAGGGCGAGGATGGGGTGGGAGAGTGAACGAATTTTTAGAGGAAGGGAGGGAGGGGAGCGGCGGCCCGAGGACGCAGGCGGGTCGCGCATGGCCGCTCGTTAGCACCTCCCGATTGTTTTTCGATAAAGCAGCCTCCAGCGCCCGGCCGCAACGGCGCAACTGCACCTGCCTGTCGGTCGATAGCGCAAGCCCCGCGCACTGGGCGGGCGGCGCAGCAAGTGAAGCAAGGGAAGAAACGTGCAAACGTTCATTAAGAATACACATCTGGAAGACGGCCGGGCGGCCGGCGTTGCCTTCGGCATGAGTTGGCTCCTTGAGGAATGGGACGTAGCCGCGAGGAGACGGTGAAGCAAGGGAAGAAACGTTCATTTAGAATAGATATCCGGAAGACGTGTTACTAGTGGACAACACAGAAAGACAGATTCGTGCAATGCAAGAGAGGCGAGATGGAAACGCTGGCTTGCACCTGGGGCCACTCTCTGCCCGCGGCGGCGGGGGCAGCGGTGGGGGGAAGGGTGTGGGTGGGGGTGGGGGTGTGCCCCGCGCGGGCGGCGTACTCACGGAAGTGCCCGGCGGGCCCGCCTTGCCGTCCACGCCC
>JAHLJT010005636.1:0-21458 GCA_031308135.1 Acheta domesticus
TTCAATGTTGTCAAATAATACGTTACTTTATAGGAATTAGCATGAGCGGTATCACAGACCGCCGATACCAATTAAAGGTTTGAAAAGCTTTAACAATTAAAGGTTAACAATTGTCTCAGCAGGTTTGCTCAAATGTGTGTGTACAATCAATTCAAACATCCATTTTTTTTAATTTACATGCTGCTCCCTCTCATTATAATGAGTCATGTTTTAATGGAAAATGAACATTCAACTGCAGGCTTACAAAAATGTCTGAATTATTTATTTACTATTACTTACCAAAAGCATCTAGGACAATATTTTAGAAAAAAAAAAGGTAGCAATAAATAAGTGTGAAGAGGGTCAATTCATTAATCGTGGATCTGGTGAAAGAGGAAAATATCAAAGCATCTAAATATCTAAAATCAAAAGTTACAAAACAGTAATCTTGCTCATTGTAGAACATCCACAATGCATAAATCTGTCCAATGTGGTCCTGGCAAATATTTAACTTTATTTGTTTGATTACAGAATTTTGTTGAATAAAAAAACGCACGTCTCTTATGATACTGCATTGAGCAAGTTTTACTGTACTTTGTCCCCTTAGAGAGCTAAGTTCTTCCATACACTGAATGTATTCCAAAATTTAATGTAATGAGTCACAATTGTATGGTATTTGTATTTTGTCCACGATTGACTTCAGAACAAAAATACAAGTGGAGTCCACAACCCACTAGAATAGGAAATCACATGTTGCCGATGTTTGATGCTATGGAACCCTGCCAACGTGTGAAAAAAGTTCAAAAATCAACTACTAGAAAAGGCATTGAACATTCTTGACTGAGGACATAAAGTGGACGAAGTGCTTTTGGGGCAGAGACGAAATAAGAACGCTTTAGCAGAATTGTGTAATAGAGTGGGGCATTTTAAGTAAAGATATAATGTTGTATTAACAGAGTGTTAAAAGATGGCAAAACTGTGAGAAATTGAATTGATTGAAATATTTGGGAGAGTCATCATATCTATAGCTACTGGATTTATTATACTTGAAAACAGGAAATCAGCCAGGGTGGCCAGCGAACCTGGAATCCTTGAAAACCGGGAAAAAACCGGGAATTTGAAAAAGCCTGGAAAAACCGGGAAAAAACCGGGAATTTGTTTGGAAACCGGGGAATTTTCTTTATTTGTATTTTGAGTGCCAACTACACTGCATAAAATAGCAAATGTCAAGGATTTATTTTTTCCCTCGTTTGGCTTGCATCTTCTTTAGGAGAAAATCTGTTAATAATTAATATTAAGCTATTCCGATTGTGATTTCTGTTGAATTGATTTTTTTTATCTCCTCGATTATTGTACCTAATATTTCATAGTAAAGATTCGCAGAATTGAGAAACAAAAAAATAAACGAACACATTAACGAACAATTTAATCACAGTCCTGCTTTTCTGCTTAACTGAAATAGGAATCTGTTCTTGTCTTATTCTTCGAATATCGATTGTGTAAAATCAGTCGCTTCTTATCTTCTACTCTCTATCACTTCCCTTTTTCACTTTGCATGGAGCTTTCGATCAGTTGCAATCTGTTTGTTCGTCAGCAGAAAACGAATTTCATGCAATTTATGTTTATTTTAGTAGGCATTTCGGTTCGTTAGATAATGTTTTACATAATTTCACTCATTTTAAGTGCATATTTTTTCATATTTTCTGTTTTAAACTGAATACTTTGCTTAATTATTAAGTTTTACTGCATATTTTGACATTTTATACTGCGTAAAAATCCGATCTCTAGTATGATTCTTAGAAATGAAGTAAAGAATTCATTTGTTTGGACATGATGTTCTAATCCCTCGTGTTATATACGTTTGCTTTAACCGTGAAATGTTTAATTTTCTTTTTTGATGAGGATACCACATGTTAAAATGAAATATAATTGTCGAAAAAATGAATTATATTGATCGTTTGTATCAACATTATTATAAAACCCGTCGCATGATTCACGTAACAATTAGTTCACGAATTACTTATTTACTTGTATCTCGAGAGAGCAAAATGCCGCGCCACAAACGTAAACGAAGATAGCCGAGCAGGCCAGTGAGTCGAACGGAGATATGGAGCGACCCGATCGGATTTCATTGGCGCGAAGTTTTAATTCGACGTTTGTCAGAAATTTTGAAATTTTCAATGGTCGTTGGCTTAATTACATTGCGCTTGTCAGAAATTTTAAACGTTTAAAATTACCATACTTGATAAAAAAGAATTACAATTAGTAGTATCCCTTACACCTTTTATGTTTCAGATTTTTGTAAATGGTTATCTTTTCCACACCACTTGATTGAAGTAGATAACCTCTGGCGTGTGTTTTTACTGGTATCCCCAATAGGCCTATATCGACCCTCTAAAATCAAAATAAATTAATATCATTGTTAATAAGTAATATATGAGTAAGGCAGACATAATTGAATACATTGTTTAATTTTAGTGAACAATCTACTCATACGTGTATTATTTATTGTGTCAGTGTTCTCATTCTTGTAATGGTAACAATTTGCGCATCGTCGTCATTGTATCCTAAATCTTTATTGCAATTTCATATCTGGTAATTTTGTTTTCCTACTTGGAATGTAGTTAGTCCGAGTAGGTACATTCATTATAATATCTGAGGGGAAGGAATTAATTAAAATAAGAAACTGTTCTTTCTCGCAAGATTCTACCAGAAAATGTACGTTAAAATCTCCGGTTACAATGAATTCAAAAGAATGATAGCTGACTTTGTTTAGAGTTATCGGTGTTCATTGTTATCTGTGTTGATTGCTGTCTGTGATAATTGTAGAGTTGAGACATTCAGTCTACGGCTAGCAGAGGAGAATTGAACACTGTAATTGAGTTGCTATTCTTTGTGAGTGTGTATAGTGCGTTTTAGATAAAGAAATAATGTCTGCCAAAGAATCATACAAAGACTGAAACAAATGGAAATAAAAGAATTGGAGATTAAAAGAAATAAATACTTGGCAGAAGCAGCAAAAATATCTGCGGACATTGACCAAACAATTGCAAGTTTGAATTCTTAAATCTACGCAGATTTTTAAATTGTATGCTTTTGTTCTTTTCTTTTGGGTAGCCACAAGGAATTATAACATGATATCTCAGTTTTTTTCTAAATAAAAAAAGCAGTCAATCCATTATCATTTGATTCGTTTGTAATTGTAGCAATATAATTCAATATATTTTTAATATGTATAATTAGAAATGAAGTCTCTTGTTCCCCCAATATTATTGTACCTTTCTCACATTGATGCATTTTTTATTATTTTGTTTTTTCATATTTAGTAATATAATATTATTTGCATTTACATAGATAAGTTAGTTTATATCCTAAAACAAAAGAAGTAGTCTGCATTAAGGCCAAGACCAGTTTTTGATTTATAAATTCTAGAGTATTAGTATGCAATAGAATTTATTTTCACCCTTCTGTTCCTTGTATACTTTTGACTATAAATAAATAACAATTTACATTTCTTTATTACGTCTTATCACTATTTACATAAGTTTTAATTCCCTTTAATAATATGCCTGGTAACTAAAATCACTTATCAATTTAATTGTTTTTGAAGATATTGTTTTCTATATTTGGGAAGCATGCACTTGTGGACGTTTTTTTACAATAATAATGATAACACTTCTAAATAAATGTTCCTCCTACTGTGCATGTGGAGAGAATTTGTCAATTAATAAATACAAATAAATAATGTGGAGTTGCAAAACAATTTAAGATTTTTGCAGTATTGTGGGACCTTCAAGTCTTGTAGAGGCTGTTTTGCTGTAAATCTGATTGGTGATTTATGTAATCAAATCAGTGTTAATAAAATGGTATATTCAGTCTCAATGATATTTTGAGATTATTATCGATAATTTATAGGCTGCGATAGGTTTGGATAATTATTCATCATCAAAGATAGCTAGAAGAATAGCATGAGTCATTAGAGAATTAGTGGACACACAAGTAATTTATTTGCATTAAAAAACTTGAATTTAATTTGTAAACAAATTTTTAAAACAGTTCAAATGATGGAAATCAATGTTGATTTGGGCGTTTATACAAATAATGTGACCATGTTCTGTAATTTGATAGAGATAAAGTTACACTTTACTAGGGATCACGTTAGCCCAGACGCGAATCAGGACCTGGAAAATGAATGATCTTAAACCTGGAAAACCGGGAAAAAACCTTGAATTTCAAAAATCTAGAACGCTGGTCACCCTGTCAGCTGTATGGACTGTATTTGTACCTGAACAAAAGATATGTTGTTTTGAAATGTGAAGAAGACATGTACGTAGGTAATGTTATTTTAAATTGTGAATTTAGATAGACATTTCATTATTATTTCCATTTAAAAGAAAATTATGTAAGTTAATTTTGATTATGAATAAAAGTTATCTTTTATTTTGAATTTGTAAGTGTTTTAATTTAATGTTATTTTCAATAAGTTGCTTGAGTCAGATCTACAGTGTATAGGCCTACACTAGGATCATCAGCCCTGAATTAATATTAAATGAATTCTTTTACTTTGCTTCCATTAAGTAGGGCTAGATTCATAATATTTTTAATTAATGGAAAAAGTAACAATAAACCCATTATATGAGTTTTTCCTGGAGCATTTATTGTTTATGTAAGTTTTGAGAAAAAGGAGAGCAAAAAGTTTAAGACACATTGGGGTATAGAACATTAATTTATTTTAGACTGCCATCTTGTGGCGAATCATTAAAAGGAAAACCCAACATCTAGATACATCTACAGGGCATCGAAAACACTAATATCTCAGTTTCATCAGAAATGTGGCATAGCATGTTATTGCCCCAAGGTCTTCAATTGATTTTGTATTGATGTGTGTGTGTATCAATTGATTTTGTATTTGAATACAAGACAATTGCCAGATAATTTGGAGAGCCCCTTCCCCAAATATATGTGAATTCCTAAAGGGAAAAGAAGGAAACGATTATATTTACGGGAAAAAATGTTTTACTATGTAGGTCTACAGGGACCCTTACAAAATTTTCTCTGTCCCCCCCCCTCCCTTGTGTACATGCTTATGACTATACTTGGATTTATTAAGAGTTGCACTTGAAGTAAATCAGCTGTGGATGGTTTAATCCAATCGAGAGCTTGAATGTCACCATAGTGATATCACTGTAGTGACTTGTGAGCTTCAGATTGGATGAGACCGTAACAGCTGATGACCTTGAGAGACAGCTCAAGGAGAGAGACAGAGACAGCTCTAAATAAATTCAAGTATAGGAAGTGGACATGAATTATATCATATTCATCAATGTAGTGGATTTCTATGATTTTGCATATTTTTGCCCTGTGCTTTAGTGACTAAGTGAAATTTCTTGACATTTTACTGGAAAATGATGCCACATAGGTAATATCTTTGTGCATATTTGGCCAATTTTTCCTGTTGGTGGATATTTGTGTAATTATATGCACAAATTTTGCATATTTCATTACAATAGAGACTTATCTATGAAATGTGTTATCTTTCCATAGAATCTATTCATGAGCATTTGTTGATTTGAAAGAGCTTGTCACAGTTCGTTGCCCCCCCCCCCCCCGCCTCTATAGATTATAAAATAATTGTGCAAATGTAGGATACTTCTTGAGAACATATTTTTTAAACCAATCAGAAGAAATCCAACAGGACGTACAATGTACTTAATTAAGATGAATATTTACTACACTTAATTCTCTCGCAAAGAATATATATTATGTTTTCACAAAAAAATATCTTTTCATTCCAAGCATGCTTCTTCTGAATTTTATCAAGAAGAGTTTATTGTGGAAATAAAATATTGTTAATTTTAATTGCATATTAAAGTTAATATATTTTGCGGAAATAAATGCACATTTTGAAAAAGCATAGTTTAAGATTTTTTAGGGCACGAAATCCTCTCCCTGCATATGACAATCTGGATATAGTGAAATGAATTCAATGGTCCCAATCCACATTCATGACAAGTAAGCACTAGAAGCTTTGATTATCATGAACTCTAAAAGATTGGTCTCAGTGAACATGGTAAATACAACTTCAGGGAAAAATTTATGCCTCAGAACAATGATTCATGTAAGACTAGGGGTTCGCAAATGGAAGGATTCGTGAGTTTTCTTTTTAACATTGATGATCGTATAAGTTGTTCTTAACAGTAGGTACTTAACTATTCTACTTTTCTCACTCCAAAACAAATTTGTTTTGGTTTCTTCTTTAGTGTTAAGCCATAGATAAGCCATAGTGTGGGTTCTCTGTGGTGTTAAGCTAGAGAAACAAAAATTCAGTTAAGCAATTAACAGTATTGTATTAAAATCAAGATTTGTTTGTTCAAGGATTAATTAATAATTCCAGGGAAATCGTTTTCATCGGAATATGCAATACTTGCTAATACAACGCAATAGCAAATACAAATATCGTGTTGCATTGTTTGGTTTGTTGCGCCTATATATATTTCATCATATAAATACGCTCTCTGTGGTAATTACTTCGTGTGAAATATTAAGGAAATACGTAATTAAAGACATTCGTGATTTTAGGAATATATTTCAGGCATACAACGTGGTACACAAACGGATTTAAATTCAAGTTTCCCGCCATGTTAGTTCTCCTCCGATGGAGTAGATGTCGTGGTGATGCTTTACTCATGACGTCACAATCACAGAACTTGGAAGTGGGAAAGACCAGTTCGTTCACTGCTCTGGTCAATGTCAAAGTCGGTGACGTTGCGTGCTTGGACCCGCCTCGTCAAAGAGGAGGAAGTGCCCCGAACAGTCAAGTTTTCCTTCTGATTGTGTGAAGCACCGGGTACAGTTGCATTTTGAAAACGTTCAGCTCTTAAAGTGAAGTGTCGTCTTCTTGTGATATTATTTGTTCCTACAATACATCACGTGCCTTCGTCGACTGGATCTGCTGTTGACAATAAGTAGCACATTGGTAAGTTAAAACTAAGTTCTGTTGCAACTTTGTGGGAGGTTAGTGTGTCATAGTATTGGCATATGCTTACATTAACCAAATAACCGAGAAAATGTTTTATACTAGTGTCAAAACAAAATTTTTGAAGATATTTGAGAAATGTGGGAGAAATATCCGTCACGTAAGAGTGAAAAGTAAAATCAAAATAACATTTTTTTAAATGTTTCCATAATGTGTTTTAATGGAGTGGATGATTCTTCAAATGCATTTGCTGATTAACGTAAGTTAATTAACCTGTGTGTGCAAGTGGAATAGTTGAACGTTGGTGCTGCTGTCAATGTAGCGGCTTTCTCAACAGTGATCCGTCGTGAAAGTGAATTGTTGCGAAGTAAATTATTACCGGACGTTGTGTTGACTTGTCGGTCACACTAGTTCTCATTCATTGATGTATTGATACTCACTGTTTACATTCGTTAACTCTCGGAAAAAACCCTTTCGGTCATTCTCCTCATTCCAATGACTGCAACATTGTGCAATTCTCGACTGAAATCACGGTATATAAACCTCATTCACTTTACAAAATTGCAAGTGCAATGCCGTAAACTTAGCAGTAAAATTGACTCGTAAAACAAGCATTCTCAATAACGAACGTAAGATGACACCATAGCTGGAACGTTAGATTCGCCTGAACCAACGTATTTGAGCTCGATCTATTTTATTTATTTACGTCAAAAGCAGTTAAAAACTGCGTGTGACGAGCTATGGGGAGAAGTGAATTTTGTGCACGTTTTCATAATTCTGTGGTTTCCATCCTAAACCATATTCTAGTCGAATTTTGAATACAGAAAAGAGAGATTTTTTTTCGAGTTTTGTTGACAAAATATTCGCTCCTATATAATAAAATATTTTTTCAAAGGTAAATTAGCTATAAATTCCTGCCCTGAACCCTCTTCATAAAAGAATATTACTTTTTGCCGCGATAATATGAAAAACGATAATTTGAATAATTATATTTCCCACTGAAATTCAGAAGACGTGCACAAATAGCGAAGTTACATTTATGTCCAGAAGCAAAACAAGGGACCATCTCAGCATTTGCTCAAGGATCGATTCGTTTCTAGCATGGTGGAAACACTGGGGGTTTCTAGGTTTTTCTTCAATTTTTCAATCGATTAGTCTTCATTTATAAATGCGAGTAGCTGTTGTATTAGTACTCGAATTTTCTTTATTTTATAAACAATGATTCTCGTGTACCAAATTCATGAGTAATTCGTCGAACACTATTATTTTATTCGTCATGTCAAGTTAGTCACAAACAAAATGACTCAAATTCTTACTGTGAATCACTATTCGCATAGAAACCGTCGGCAAACTAGATCACTACAGTAATAAAATGACAACCACAAACTACCTGAACACAATCTGAAATCGACTTTTCATATGCTTCTTGCGCGTTTTGTTGTGCATTTGTTTCTTTTATGCTGCTCTCGGATTGGTCTTCGGTACGTAGAATTCCGACAAACGACGTAAAAAACTTGGTCTGCCTGTCTACCGGTCCCTCTGTCGGGCGGTCCGTCCGTCTGCCGGTCGGTCCGTCCGTCTGCCGGTCGGTCCGTCCCTCTGTCGGTCGGTCCGTCCGTCTGCCGGTCGGTCCGTCCGTCTGCCGGTCGGTCCGTTGGCCGGTCCGTCCGTCGGTCGGTCCGTCCGTCTGCCGGTCGGTCCGTCGGCCGGTCCGGCCGTCGTCGGTGCGAAACGTCGCAAAGCGTTTGTGAAGCGTCTGTAACGATTCCCAAGGGTCTTACGATACTGTCTGGAATTAATTTACTTTTGTATAAATAAGGTATTTCTAGTTATTTTATATTTAATTTATATTCCTTCACTTGACTCATCACGTTTCGCTCACGACCTGTTAAAAAATTATATACGCGACACTTGCGCGAGCTGATTCCAGCACTTCTCTTCGTCCTCTTTGTTGCCGCACTCCTCTTTAGTTTGGGACGACAAAGAGACGAGTGCGGGAATCAGCTGTTTCGCACCCGTGTTAGGTAAACTACTGTTTTTATCCATTTTCATTTTCTTGTTAGCAGTATCAAGAATGCCAATTTGCGTATGTGTATCCTATACGAATTAGCGGTGATTGTTGCTTGTTGCAAAACAGTTGTAATGTCGCACTGATAACAGGTGATAATGACGGCCTCCGTTCGTTCGTATTAATATAAACTAAAGGCCCATTCACAATGCAAACATAAGCATGGCGTTAACATAAAAGTTGGCATTACGTCCATAAGCGGACTCATTCACAATGCCTTCGCATAAGCATAACACATAAGACGTTAACTTAAAAGCTTGCAAGCTTCAAGCTTCTGTTCTTATGCTGATGTCAGTAATAAGAAATGAACCAATCACAACGATTGGTTCTTATGGCAGCTTAGAGCATTTGGTGTAAAAATTAAATAGTTTAAAGCAATAGACTGTTTTTATTCAAAGCTTTAAATGAAAAAGTGCGAGAAAGTAAAACTATATTTGTGGCATTGAATTCATTGTATAAGATATGCAGTGAAATAAAGGTTTCAAATTCAAGGAACCAACGTCAGCCAGACCGATCGGGGAATATCAATTTTCGGTAAATTTCAAGGACAGGGTTCGGCTCCTATTGACGCGCACGATTCGATTCCGAACGAGTCACTCGCGGCGCCGCCAGTGTGCCCGGCCACACGGCCACGTGGCCAACGTGGCACTTTCGTGTGGGATCGTGACGCTTCGCTACCCGTGTCCAAGTTGAGGACGAGGCTCGGGCCTTCGGCCCTCGCGTTAACATAAAACATCCTTGAGTCTGTCAACGCATAATTACCAACGCATTTTATGCCTTTAACATTATGCATGCAACGCATTTTATGCATTTAACCATTGTAATTCTCCATTACCCATTCGCACCACACCATACCGCACAATGCACAATGCAAGCACAAAGGCATCTTCCCGCTCCATGAGTGATCCGTTCTCGTGGTCCGCGTGAGTGAACCATGCGCAAGTGAACCGTGCGACGTTGTTTTAGTGAGCCGAACCCTGTCCTTAAAATCAGCCCAATTTTCTGCTGAACGGTTTCGCCGCTAGCGTTGTTCACATACAGACATTTTGCCGTCAATCGATCGGTATCAAGGAGCCATAAAAAACATGGATTCTGGCTGCACCGCGTGTTAGAGGGTTTTTTTCTAAATTTAAGAACTTGATTCATCCTCTTTTTGGTTACTAGGGCCGTGTTACGAGTTTTTCTGCCGATAATTCGCAGTTTTTTTGCGCAGCATTACAAAACTTTCTCTTCTTAAGAAGTTCCTTCTTAAGCGCGAGAAAGTAAAAAATGCAGTTGGGTTGAAGTCTGGCATCTACCTTATGATATAACAAAGGAATAAAACAAAGGCAATATACAAGTGTCCGGGGAGGAAACGTCGAAACTTCGAAAATAAGCTCTTAAGACAATTCTAAGCATATTTTGTATAATAACGAGGATATTCCAAATGGTTGAACTGCAATAAGCACTCAAAAGTTGGTTTGAAAAATTGATTTATAGGCAAAACTTTGCATTATAGATGCATTGAAACATTTCAGAAACATAAATTGTTTTTTTTATTTACAGAAGAAATGAATATATTTGTTCAGAAAGAAAAATTAAGCGAGAAATAAAAAAGCACCCAATTTACACTTAATTCGACTGCCTTTTATTTCTCGCTGAATTTTTCTGTCTGAGCAAATATATTCCTTTTTTTTGTAAGTAATGAACAATTTATATGTTTCTGGAGTGTTTCTATGCTTCCATAATGCAAATTTTTGCCTTGAAATCATTTTTTCAAACCAACTTTCGAGTGCTTATTGCGGCTCAACCATTCGGAATATCCACGTAGTTTATTACACAAAATAAGCTTAGAAATGTCTTAAGTGCTTGTTTTCGAGGTTTCGACGTTTCCTCCCCGACCACCTGTATATTAGCTTTGATTTATGCGGGTGGCTGGGAGTGGCGGTGACATCCCTCTGGACACCTTAATCGGCTTATTAACACATTGGGGCCCATCGTATGATATATCATACGCTAATTTCTGGTCAACCCAAATTTGCTTTTTTTTTTCTCAATACTTTGTGAATTTATTTCGTCAGTAGACGTTTACATTCTAAACGAAACACATAAGCAAGTTTTTTTCAATCTTGAACGCCAGGTGTCATTTTAGCCGTGATCGCTAAAAACCGTACTTAGCTGCTATATGTCTAAGGTTAAGTCGGGGGGAGAGGCCGATGTAAAGCAAATGGTTGTTGGTCCGCATCGAAGTTGATGGGGCATATAACAGCTCAGTTCTAACGGTTTTGCTTCCTCTTGTAGAAACTAGTGGTGCTACAGAATGGCACAGACTTTCCCGTATTAGTTTTCTATTTCCTTGCGTCTTCGCTAGCTATTCGGAATTGCCACAAACTCTTTCTTGCCAGCTGTCATCTATCACCGCCAAAAGTACATTTTTTTGTCATTTTATTAATTTTTTAGTTTCCTATTGGTAGAACGGAAACATTAATTTAGAATTCTAAAGAACACAAAAACCTAGTCACTAAACTATGTGCCGTTTAAGAGAAAATGGCGTTAGCGCTACTAAAATGCGAATTTGAAGCTCATTTTCACAGAAAATGTTTCAGTTTTCAAAATACTTTATTTGAAGTTATTTGAAGCACTTACACTCACAAATATAATAATGTTTATAAATTGCTCGTAATGTGCATATTAAAGATGTGAGAGATCTTTCAAAAAAATTACAATTATGTAATTTTTGAAAAAACAAAAAAATAACTCAAAATAAACTTTACGCTATACTAAAGAGTGTAATTAGCACTATCCGTTACAAAAGTTTCAAGAAAAAAATTGCAGCCATATACGAGAAAATGGCGTTTGAGCATTTCTGAAAATGCCGAAATTTGAGCTACTTTTCACAGAAAACGATAGCGTCACATGTGTAAATTCGGTATATCGTGCAGTCGAATTTATTTTGCCTGGAAAAAGGTGAGGTAGATGATTTTATTTTTTATTTTATATTGTTATTAGTAAGACAACCCTACATTATCCACCTGGAAATACTTCGGGAAAAGTTTTGGTAGCTCTAAAACAAAATAAAAATCGGGATTTTTTTTTGGTTTTTGCATAATAACTTTTTAATGGTTGATTTCCTGGCAAAAAAAGTCCACACCAAACGTTTGCAAGCTGAGTGCACTTAAACGAAAGCAAGAAGCCTCGATTACATTAATAACATACAGTGGCGTGCATTCCATGGAATGAAGGGAATGAGTCATTCCCCTAAGTAAGGCATAGAAAAAAAAATCCTTTATATATTGGAAACATTCGTTGCTTATGGCCAGAGCAAAACTATTCACTCGACTCTGATTCTGAGCTAAGTGTGTGTGATGTTTTCAGAACGGTGTGTAGATTTGTCTCGTGACGTCAGCGAAGCTTCTCGGAGAGTGTTGGCGTTTGACTTCGTCATGCCTCGTGAAAAGTCGGGTCGATTCGTGAGTGCGCGAGAATGATAATTTAAATGCATTCTGTTGTGATCGACAGGTAGCAATTTCAAGTTCGAAAAAAAATATTATTTTGGCGTTTTCAGAGTGTTTAACGTACTTGCTAACTACATTACAATACAATGAAAGTATAAAGTACCTAATAATACCGAAAATGTTTATCTTAAGTTAAAGAAAGTATTCTAAACAAACTAATTCTTTGCGTACCGTTCTGCAGTTCTCCCTTGCGGGAAGGGAATGCATTGGTGAGCTCATTCCGTGCAGTAATCATGGCATCTAACAAGGAAAGTGGGGGAACCAGTGTTGACAAGCAGAGCCGTCGGCACGGCGCAACGCCCACGGATCCCTTTTCGGTGATACGTTCGAAGTAGGCACGATCAACTTTGAGGAGAATAAAACATTACTGATATTTCGAGGACTCACCATACATAAGAATTGCAGACGGAAGTTTTGTATCGTATTCGCCCTTGATCTATTATGAGATAAATTCTACGAGGTTTGTCGCGAGAGCTGATACCTAATATAATACAATATTTGCATTCAAAGCAAAAACAAGAAACACAAGTTGCAAGAAAGAGAACCAACAAGACGTGAAATTTGTCCGAGTAATTAAACCGCAGAGCATCCAGAGAATGTGAAAAGTGTAAGAAAACAGTAGAACGAACATCACATCCATTGTTTGTAAAGATTGTGAAAAACATTATTACTGAACTCTATAGATACATTTTCAAATCAACATTGCCCATATATTAAAGTTTATGCACACATTTTTCATTTTATGAAAGAAAAAAGGATGCTTTAATGCATTGATGGATTTTGTACGTTTGTGTTAATACTTTTAAATAACAAAGTACTCGATAAATAAAGTTAAGTTATAATCGCATAAATACACAATTATAATTGTTTATAATGTTAGAAGGCATTTAGGCAACGAAATTTTCCCTGGGGTCTGTTTTCTCCCTCGCGACCAGTGACGTTCGTATGCAAGATGCAACCTCTCCCGGGATAATATTCACATTTTGAGAAAATTCATATCATCTTGATCTGTTTCACGTTTTTATACCTTGAATTTCAAAAGTGCTTCCCCTACTGAAATTATCACCGCACGCCACTGGTAACATACCCAACAGCTTGAGTTCTCCATCTGAACTGGTTTTGATAACATTTTTACGTTATTTTTCTTTGCTTTAAGGGCATTTAAAAAACATTATAAGAGCATTTTATTGGTCAAATATTTGGCGATGTTTCAGGTTATCAAAATCAGCCCCCTACTGACTAGTTTTAATGATTTCTAGTTAAAGGTAATAATTGCAATTTCTCTCTTTACAGGTTGACATCCGTCTTTGATAATGGTGCGATACACCATTGACAAGTCCGATGAAGCGGTAAGACATTTTTCATGTATATTCTGGGGTAATCACTGTGTTCTGTGAATGAAGGAAATAGAAATCGACAGCTTTCAGAAATGTCTTTAAACGATTTCTTTTATCATGTTATGCTCAGTTTCAATTGTAACGTTTTTACTAGTCCGGAATGAACATTCCAGATAGCTCAGATATATCTTTGTGCAATGACAATCTGACGTTCTTGGAATGAGATTTCACATCCCTTCAAAAATTGGTGACTTGGAGTTCGGATTTTTGCAAGATTCACAAGTGTACAGACATAGCCCGCTAGTATGCCTAAAAGCCGCGGCACTTCGCCGATCCTTATGGAAGCCAGCGAACGGACGAAGTTCACATTGTGGCCGCTGGAGCGCTGGTCGCCGACCATTCGCGAGACCTTCGGGCCGTTTTAATGCATAGGGAAATGCCCGCATTTCGGACGATTTTGGTCACTATGATATGAGGCATTGCAAACTCGTGTTGGTGGTAATATTAAACAATACTGAAATATTTCACTGTGCAGTTTGCTTAAAAGAAATTGTGGAGTGAATGCTTGAAATTAACATAGCATGCGTGAAATCTACTTGGTTAGTGAGCCAGTAGTGATTCTTCTTGACATATAAAATGCAATATTTATTCTTATTTCTGATATTTAGGTGTTTAAAGAGAACTATAATGCACATAATGTCTTTAAGGTTTTTAAAGACATTGGATGAAAACGAAATGAATAGAAAACTATTATTTTATCAGTTTTATACTATCTATTTTTATATTTCAAGCTGTATTTATTTTTTAATCTATATTACACGCTCAAAAAAGTAAAAATTCAAGATATAATTGTTCGTGAAAAAATATCTAAATAACCGGAAGAAACTAGTTCTAAAACGGACTACGGACGCTGTTATAAATGTTGACGTTGTTGTAAATAATACAAAAGTTCACTCAAAAAAAGTACTCCAAATCACTATTGCCCTGGTAAAAAACGTTCTCACCAAGAGATAGAATCAAAAAATTATATCCGACTAGCGAAATTCATATTGGCGCTCTCATGGAGATACCAGAAAAAACTATTAGATATTTTCAATTAGAGCAACTAAAGTACAATGTAGACATTATTTCTAATTCTTTGCGTAGTCCGCTTCCAAATTCCACAACAATGACAGAACTATAAATCAAACATCATAAATAAAAATCAACAATCAGACTTCTCGTGATATCCAATGACGTTTGTGAGAAATATGTGTCACTTTTTGATTGAAAAGTTTACAATACAAGAAATATCTAAAGCTGACTCAAACGATCATTTCCAGTACTTGGAGTCAGTATGTTTTTATTGAACATAAACAGAAATTGTTTGTGCTATTTGTGAGTATATTTTCAAAATTTGTATCGAATTTTGAGAATAAACTGAATTGTTAGGTAGCCGAAGTTATTTCCACCATGGGTTGCATATTTTTATAACGTTCAGAAACATTAAGAATGTATGTTAATATTTATTTACTATATGAAGATAATTTGCATGGGTGGATATTAAATAAATAAATAAATCAGTCTCATCTTTAAAAGACCCTGATGGTTATATGTGATAGAACAATTGATTGTGAAAACTGTACCTCCACTTCCAAGGTTTGTTGTGAAAAGAAACCTTCAAAAATATATTAAGCCAGCTTTGCAAAGAAACAGTTTCCTTGCATGTGACGAGTGCGCAGATTTAATAACGATCATTTACATAATTTTAAACATTTTTTTTATCAGAGGTCTTGAAGAACATTGCTGCTTTTACTAAAGAAGTAATGGAGATGCCTAAATACTTGAATTCAAAGCCTGTCAGTCAAAAAGTTCTGTTTGTAATGCGGATCTCCGTATATTTGCGTGTAGCAGCAGATCGAGGAATGGTCGGCGAGCAGCGCTCCAGCGGTCAGTAGCGGAACTTTTACATATAACAAGGACGGGGCCGGAGTGCCGAGGCTTTTAAAGCATACTAGCGGGCTATGGTACAGACGACGCTACCGACTTGCGTATGCTCAGGTTTGCGTAATCTCTCGGAAGACGTCTGTTACTGCGTCACTTTAATCCGTTATCACTACAGATATCCTAAAACTCACTGTAATCCGTTATCACTGCAGATATACATGTTCGTAACTATAGCATAGTATGCAACCGTGTTCTTTTGATTTGCATTTTTTTGCCTTCTTGACCCTACTTTGAATTTAAGCACAGTTCCTTCCCCTTTTGAAAACGCTCCGGTTTAGGTAACTCAGGGAGTCAACAGATGGCACTGTAGTGCCTCTGACAAGAAGGTCTAGGATTCGAGTTCCGATGAAGACATGATTTTCGATACTAGCTAGATCGATTTCAGCCCCTGGCTGTAGGAGGATTCTAGCGGTCGGCTGCTCTGAGCGGTGGTATTCTGTGTTTTCTCCAATGGTTCTCCCAGGTGACTGCCGGAGCTATTCCCCAACAAACGGGCCACCGCTCGCGATCTTCTCTTCCCCTTCCTTACCCTGTCCTCTCCCCTTACCTACACACACTTACATACTCTACACCAGGGGTCCTCAAACTTTTTAAACGGGGGGCCAGTTCACTGCCCCTCTGGCCGTCGGAGGGCCGCATTATGGACCTGTCGAAACGTCTGAGGGCCATTTCTAACACTACTATCGTTTCAGGCATTGACAGGCCTACCGATAACATACAGTCATAACGCGAGCAGATTCCAATCTTCCTCAGAGTGCGCTGGCAACAAAATATCGATGTGAAGAAAACATCGAAAGCAAAATATCGATGTTTCTGGTGGAAAACATAGTTTTAAAACCATCATAATAAAAATGTGCGGATTTTAAGAAACAAATTCTTTAAACCATAAAAACCCGGCGGGCCGTATAAATGTCCTCGGTGGGCCGCATGTGGCCCGCGGGCCGTAGTTTGAGGACCCCTGCTCTACACTGTACCACACTTCCCGGAAGCATAGAGCGTGTCCCGCTGGTTGGGGAAAACGTCAGCAAGCCGGCGTGTAGGTAGGCGCCGGATCTCGCCATCATAAGGGGGGAATCCCCGCCTTAAACATGCACTACACTCACGGGACTAATGACCGTAACAGATGACGCGCCTGGAGTCAATTAATCGAACAAGAAATGATCGACATGGATTCATTGGTGATTCCCTGCGCGTCAACTGGTAAAGACGTTAGTCCCGTAAGTGTAGTACGTGTTTTAATAGCTGGAGGTGGCGAGATCTTCCCTCGCTGGATGGCGAGATTCAGCCCCGACCTACACGTCGCCTTTCGAGGTTTTCTCCAACCAGGTATCTCCCGCCTGGGGAACACAGTCCCAGACGGGACAAGCTCTATGCTCCCGTCAAGTGTGGTGGTGTAGAGAATGTGAGTGTACGAGTATGTAAGTACAGGGTGAGGAAAGGACGGGGAGGAAGAAGGAAAAACCGCGCACGGTCCGAGACCCGTTTTTTAGGTACTGCTCTGGCTTTCCCCTGGTGTCGATAGAAAAAAAACTTCGATCAGAGCAATTCCCCTGGTGTCGATACGAAAACTACCGATCAGAGCAACCGCCCGCCAGAATTCTCGAGACAGCGACTGAATTCGACCCAGCTAGTAGGTATGGTCCGATTAAAATAAGTTGGTGATTGACATTTACGATTGGAAAGGAGCATCGTTGACAGGTTTGCGTACCACTGAGCATGCGTTCCCGAGACACGAAAATAAACATTTGAAATAAATGCTTATAAAAGTAACCCAATCCTATACTCATATTGTATGAAGCCACAGCTTGAGAAGCACAACTGTCAATCATCAACTTATTTTAATCGGACCATAGTGTTGAAAATCCTGGCACCGACCGAACTCGAACCCTGGGATCTCCGGATCAAAGGCACTGCAGTGACGTCAGTTGATGCCCTGAGCCACCTTTCCCGGTATCAAAATCGCATTAAAGCGCACATGAGAACGCAGTTGTGACGGGAGTCGAGCTCTCGGTTGCCCGGGTGACGCCGCGTGCCAGGCTGTGTAGCCGGAGACGTTTCGACCATCATTTCGCGGTGTTCCTCAGGGCTGGTCTGCTGGTGAAGAAGACCACGAAATGATGGTCGAAACTTCGGCTACACAGCCTGGCACGCGGCGTCACCCGGACAACCGAGAGCTCAACTCTGGCCGCGGAAGTCTAAGGCCGCATTCACAATGCAAAGTTAAACGTAAACGTAACGTAGCCGCAAAACCTAGAAATGTGTTATTAAGCGAGACCATTCACAATGCCTTGACGTAACCGTAGACGTAAGACCGTAAACTTAAGAGTTCGCAAGCTCCAAGCATTTACGTTAAGTTTACGTCGGAATTGTACCAAAGACCAATCAGAGAGCAGCATGGAAGTTCGATTTCAGATTGAGTTCAGGTAGTTTGTGGTTATGTCATTGTTATTGTAATGTAGAGAACTAGTTTACGAACGCTTTTGATGCGTGTTGTGAATTCAATGTAAGAATTTGGGCAATTTTTATTGTGACTTTAACCTAAGATTGCCAATAAACCAATTATGTCCGACGAATTACTCATGAATTTGGTTAATGAGAATCCTTGTTTATAAGATCAAGGAAATGTGAGCACTACTACATCTACTCGCATGTATATAAAGACAAATTGATAGGAATCTCGAAGAAAAAGCTAGAAACCATGATGGAAAGATTTTTTCACAATGTAAGAGACGAATCGATCAAGTTTCAGTACATTGAATTCTGGTTGGTTCAGGCAAAACTTACGTTCGTCATTGTGAACGCTTGTTTTTACTTGTAAATTTTGCGGCTAAGTTGACAGCATTACGTTACGTTTAAGTTTGCATTGTGTGAATGAGGCCTAAAGGCCATAATAGCCCGGGAACAGGAACGGCAACGCGAACGGAAACGTAAAGAAAGTTGAAAGATGGACATCTCAGGCTGGCGTTTACAACACGACGGGAACGCGAAGCTTAACGGGAACGGGAACGCGAAAGATGGTCCACATTTATCTCGGCCCGGGCACAGGAAGCCTCTCTACGAATGAGAATACAGCATATGGAAACTGGAAATATAAAGCTGGAACTGGCAAATGGAAGAATACAGCAGCTGGAAAGCGAAGCTTATTAAAATTTCCCACAAAATCAATTTTTATGTTTCTTATAAGTACATTGGAGTTGTATGTTTATTGATAAAATTTTCGTTGTATTTTCCATACCTTCTTAGTAGTTTTTGTATTTTTTCATTCTGATGAATTATTTTTAATTAATATTTTTTCTTTAAAGTATTAATTTTTCATACTAGCACACGCAAAAAACTGACAGATGGGGAAGGAAAGAGTGAACAGAGTAGCGCAGCTAGAAGTGCTTTGGTTACAGCAACTCCTTCCTGAAGTACTCGTTTTTGCCGCTACTGATTCATAGCGCTATTCCTCTTCCCGTTGGCGTTTATTGTGAAGCGCACGAACCTCGCGTTGCCGTTCCCGTCCTCGCCTTCGCGTTCCCGTCTTCGCCTTCGCGTTCCCGTTCCCGTCCTCGCCTTCGCGTTTCTGTTCCCGTCCTCGCCTTCGCGTTCCCGTTCCCGCCCTCGCCTTCGCGTTGCCGTTCCCGTCCTCGCCTTCGCGTTGCCGTTCCCGTCCTCGCCTTCGCGTTCCCGTTCCCGTCCTCGCCTTCGCGTTCCCGTTCCCGTCCTCGCCTTCGCGTTCCCGTTCCCGTCCTCGCCTTCGCGTTCCCGTTCCCGTCCTCGCTTTCGCGTTCCCGTCGCCTTCGCGTTCCCGTTCCCGTCCTCGCCTTCGCGTTCCCGTTCCCGTCCTCGCCTTCGCGTTCCCGTTCCCGTCCTCGCCTTCGCGTTCCCGTTCCCGTCCTCGCCTTCGCGTTCCCTTCGCCTTCGCGTTCCCGTCCTCGCCTTCGCGTTCCCGTTCCCGTCGCCTTCGCGTTCCCGTTCCCGCCCTCGCCTTCGCGTTCACGTTCCCGTCCTCGCCTTCGCGTTCCCGTTCCCGCCTTCGCGTTCCCGTCCTCGCCTTCGCGTTGGCGTTCCCGTTCGCGGACTATTGTAGAGCGGCCTTTAGACTTGTAGTGACGCGAGTCGTTTTGCAGGAGGAGCAGCAGCCGGAGCCGCAGAAGGGCCGCGCGGCGCCCGACAAGGGCGAGGGCGTGTCCGAGGGCGTGCGGCAGCCGCAGCTGACGGAGCAGCCCGAGGAGGAGGAGGAGAGGGAGGGGGAGGAGCTGCGGGCGCTGGCGCGGCGCCTGGCGCGCATGGAGGGCGACGTGCGCGACTGCCGCCAGAAGCAGCTCGACATGGAGGGCAAGATGGTGCGCACGCGCCTGCGTTATGCTCCGATTTAAACGTAGTGCCACTTCAATGTCATTAGTAGAGACCGGATTTTTATGTCATTACATATTTTTTGTCTTTCTGCTTACCGTTCTCAAAATTGTCATCTTGGCAAATCATCGCCCTCGTAACACTATATGGGAGTTTTTCGTTGCAAAGTGAGCAGTTTTTCTAAATATAATTTCTTGCTATGTAAATGGTTTTTAATTAGAGAATTTTAATATTACATATATCCGATTTTACATATTTATTACATATTCTTACTATTTTCATTACATATTTATGTACATATTTTGACGTTTAATACTACATGTTTTTCCGATCTCTAGTCATTAGCGGTTTCGGTGGTATATCGCTTAGCGCAGTGGTGTCAAGGTCTTCTACTGATGGCAGTGGCACCGTAGCATGCCACGAGCTTCTGCGCAACTAGCGTCGGGAAAGGGAACTATTAGTAGTAACCCCGCAGTTTTACGATAGATATGGCGTTGTCTCCGGTGGCGGGGTGATGAACTACGCGGAGCGACGATTTCGTCGTGGCACTCGTGCCACGGACTCCCGCTCGTGGCATCTGCTTTCGCAACACTGGGCTATCGTATCGGACTGTCGTACCCAAGTTTGCGGGTTCAACCCCCCAACGAAGCCGTGGATTTTGAATGGCGAAAAAATTCTTCGTAAGTCTTCAATCGGAGGGGAAGTAAATCCGACTGCCCCAAGTTGTAGATTTACTTCGTGTAAAAGATCCTCAAGCCAAAAAGAAACGTCTGATCTGAATTCAAAATCCCCTTTTTCGTCTACCGAGTAATACCTTCTTCCTGCTGAAAGGAGTGTAGCGAAATTTGCCGGGTCAGACGGACGAGCGGGTCTGATGGCCCGGTTCATGCCACGTAAAATAAGGCATTACCTAACTAACGAGCTGGAAGGGGAGGGGAGCATTGTCATCCAATTGCAACCTCCAATACCAAAAAGTTAAGTCGTACCGATGATGCCGTTTGGACGAACGTGTCTCCCTCTCCTTCTAGCTCTTTGTGCACGTCTTCTGAATTTCAGTGGGAAATATAGTTATTAAAATTATCGTTTTCCATATTATCGCGGCAAAAAGTATTATTCTTTCATGAAGAACATGATGTGGGTTAAGGGCACAAATTTATAGCTAATTTACCTTTGAAAATATATTTTATTATAAAGGAGCGAATATTTTGTCAACTTGACAAAACTTGAAAAAAAAATCGCTCTTTTTCTGTATTCAAAATTCGACTAGAATATAGGATAGG
>JAHLJT010005637.1:0-36295 GCA_031308135.1 Acheta domesticus
CCTTTTTACGGGTGCCCTTAATATTTCAGTATTATTTGGGAGACTAACGTTTGGTGATGCTTAAGGCCCTTTTGGACATCCGGCTCTGCCAACGTGGTCCGCAGCGCACAGCGGCCGGCGCTCGGGATCTGCGAGATCATCTCTCTATTGTTTCGGGCTGCCATCGATCGGCTGGAGATGTTTTGCAGAACACGCGGTCAGCGCCCCGCCCCGCCCGCGCACGTCACGGGTTGTCAGCGCCCCGCATAGCGCGTCTCGCCAACAGCCGCCGACAGAGCCGTTTGCGCGATGGGGGCTAGGTGGTCCCCTGGCCTCCACGCAGGGCCGTTTTGACAGCTTTAGGGGCCCTTGGACCAAAGTTAATTTGGGGCTCACTATTATTACTTTTACGATTCCCCCCCCACTCCTTAAATTTAAAGACTAGTTTTGTTAAAAAAAACAACTTCTCATCACTCTCTGAGTGAAATTCTCGCGTCAAACAGTAACATTCCATATTGTAAATAATGTCCGGCGATGGACGACATCACTCCGTTATGCCAATTTTTTGCGTATAGTTTAATCATGCACCACTTTTTACACGGTTTTTATTTTATTTTTAAATACTTAGTATTAAATTTTTTTAAAAGAATTATCGAGGGCCCTGAACATGGGGTTCTGGGAGCGAACCCTTCGGGCCCTTGCGTGAACACGGCACTGCCTCTACGCCAGTGATGCCAAGGTTTTTGATTTGGACATATTTTCGTCAAAACAAGTAAAAGCGGTGTGCGACGTGAGGGGTAATTTTATATTCCGCGTACATTTTCTTCAGCACTATAATTTCTACCCCACCCTTGTACTGTACCTTATTAAATGATGAATAACTGTACCAACAAAGTAAGATTAGGAATATTTTAAAACTTGAAATTTTTGCCCCTGAGTAATAAAATAATTATTTGAACTGATAAATAAACTAAATGTTTTTTGTAGTATTTCTAACAAAATAGCATCCCTCTGTCTCGGTTCTACTCCTTCCACAACCAACTAAACTCAACAAAACGTGAGTTTAGTGAAGCTATATCTATGTCCAAAAGTAAAATAAGAATTCATCTCAGCATTTCCTCAATGGATCAGGGAAACGGAACTAAAAAATGAACGAATTGAGGGATCGGTGATATAACAGTTAGGTTAGTTCAACTTGAAGTACAAACCATTCCTTGCTTTCATTCAACCTACGTTCCTTTGGATTTCTTGGCAAACTTTTCGTAAAATCTTTCTCTCTAAACTTTCTACATGTCATGCACAGTGGAGAGGATTTTTTTTAACTATTCGATCTATTTGTCACTAGGAAGTCCCTTAAGTGATAAGTTGACAATTACCTTTTTCTTAACGGAAGTGAACTTCCGCTCGGCTATTGCAATGCCAAATGTTGCCTACTGGCGGACTATCCCTAAAGGAAAACCAGCAAGGGCAGAGTAACTTGACGCGGAAGAACTGCGTATTTCCACTCACTTCGACTCTCCGAATAGCAAAGTTGTCACGAAAGAGATTTATTTTATTCAGTATTAATATTAAATTAAACATACATTCATGTAATATTTTTATTGACATTACTTTAGTATATTTTTCTACGAGATAACTTTTTGTGGCTAAATCGGAGTGAACGAATAAGTATGTTAGATTCTATAGATATCAGGAGGTTTTGCATGTGGATTGCTCTGTGTGACCATGTTTCGTCTGTGATTTAGCTGCATTTGTAATTGGACTGTTGAAAACCAAAACCATGCATTAAATTGTTTTTGATAAGGTGCTGTTGCCATTTAAATACTCTGTGAAAAATTGTGTCGCTTCATAGCATAAAATGTGACAATCGTAGCCATGGCTTTAAAAAATTATTGATTGGTATTATTACTTGTTTTTTGCCATGTAAGAGTTCAGACTCAATTTGTGATTTTAATAAAGCACACGCATGCTTTGTAAAGTTTTGTACTTAGCCATAATAAATTATATTTTAAAGAAGAGTCATAATTTATAAATGAGCTAAGAGAAGAGAGGAGAACTTCCAGCTAGTCGCTAAGTCCACTGCAAGTTGAAAAAGATTGGCTGGGTTTTCTTCATGGACTGTTGCAATTGGTTTGTTGCTTGGAAACCTTCTTAGTGGCTATTTCCCGGGCTACTAAATGTGCTGGTGAATTTCAAATTCAAGGCCATTTCGTCTAGGCGTACAAAGTTACATTTTATTTAATTGAAATTATTCAATTATTTGTAATATATTTTTCATTAATATTAATTTTCCACTTAAAATTACTATTTTTCGAGCAAATTATAGACTGTACAAATAAGACTGTTACCAACTGTACTTAGTTTGCGGGAGGAAGGTTATTTTAATTAGTATGGAAATGGAGGCTTTACAGAAGTTCTTGAACCTTAGCGCCACGAGGTAGTGGTTGCCGGATTTGAAAATGTTCGAAGAATTCCCACCTGACAAATAAGCTAAATGCATTGCACCATATACACATTTTATACCATCATTTTAAACAGACTTTCTCAATGAACTAAATCGCTCATAATAGAAATTTGTCACAGGCTATTGCATCATGGCTTTTTCTGCACGAAATATAGTAGCTGACATTTGTCAAAATGACGTGTTTGTAATTATACGATAATATAATAAAATACGAGTACTATCACTCATTTTAACAATTTGGTATTTCACTTCTATACCAAAATGTCATGTTTCTCATCCACAAGAAACACATTGTAGATTCAGGGGAGTTCTAGAATTTGATCCAACAGCTTCTACTTTGCGCAGTGGAAATACGAAGCTGGTTTTAGCGCCACATGCGTCGCTTTTTAGAAAACTACGCGAATAAATTAAGAGAGAATTTTGTGAAATTATGTATGACATTACTGAGAAATATGAAGCGACTTTATGAATATGTAATTCTATTCCCGTAAATGCTCTTTTGAAGTGCTTTTAGCTGAATGTCCGGAGCTAAGTGTCTCAGTGCGTACCGCGCTGACTTCGTAATTGGGAGGTTCCGATTATATCCCGGGCGGGCCAACCTGATCGGGGCTTTTCGTAGTTTCTCTCGGACATAAGGCGAATGGTTTGAAAAGGCCACGATCGCCTCTCTTCATCACCCTATCACCTCATTATTCATTAATAATAATAATAATAATAATAATAATAATAATAAAATTCACAGCGAGGACAAAGTTGCTCGCGTCCGGGTCTCCCACGCGTGTCCCCTGGGTTACGCTAAATGAGCAACAGTAATTCGCCACCTACGCGTCTGACCGTTATGAATGTGCTAATTCTTACAAGTTGAGGGAAAAACTGCGCGTCATCAAATGGCTAGCATGCCAAGGGTGGGTGTTGTCTAGTAAGTAAGCTTTTAGCTGAATGTGAAGTTGTCGATTTTTTTGTGCGATTTTAAAAGTGTGAAATAGTTAATTAAAAAAAATCGGTTCATGAGTAAACTGAATAATAAATTGTATCGTATATATAGTAGTTCCCGTAGAGTAGTTCCTGGAGAGTAAATAAGAAATTTTGAAATATAACATTCGAGATTATCTTCTTTGGTTCGTTAAGCCAAATTGTTTGAAAAAAATAAGAAAAAGTTTTAAATCAGGACCAGAAATGTAAACATTGTAACACCCCCCGTACACACGACCACTCATCGGTGTCGGCGGTGTTAACCTCTCTTAGGGCGTGACCCGACTCACCTGTGGATTCCCGTCTGCTGCAGGTTGCCTCATGTGCCGGCTGGAATCTATTTAGGACGCATGCGTGACTGGGCATATTCATGCACTACACAGTAAAACGCTCTTTCATGATTTCGGAGTTTAATTCAAAGCAAAAAAAATAATCGGGTGAAGCCCCTACAGTTCTTGATACTATCTTAACCTAACTTATAACTAGCTTAACTTAACAGTCCAACCCTTCCGGGTCATCGCACGGGCGCTCCGCCCCTCCGGGCGTCGGCATCGGCCCGGGTGTCGGGCAGCAGGGCAGCGGCGCTTCCCCCCGTTCCTGGACCGGTCGGGCAGCTGGTGGCCGCGGCGGCGGTGTAGCGGCACGCGGCAGGCGTGGCTGCGGCGGCGTAGGGCTGCGCGCGGGCGGGCGCGCGCGGCAGGCGTTGACTGCGGCGGCGGCTTGGGCTGTGCGCGGGCAGGCGCGCGCGGCACGCGGGCTAACGCGGCGGCGACGTCGGCGTGGCAGCGGCCCGGCGCGCGGCAGCGCTGGCTGCGGCGCGGCGCAGGGCTGCGCGCGGGCGGGCGCGCGCGGCAGGCGTTGGCTGCTGCGGCGGCGGCTTGGTGCTGTGCGCGGGCAGGCGCGCGCGGCAGGCATTGACTGCGGCGGCGGCTTGGGGCTGTGCGCGGGCAGGCGCGCGCGGCACGCGGGCTAACGCGGCGGCGGCGGCCAGGAATCGCCACACCAAAGCGTCTTTTAGCGGCGGCCGGCCCTCAGGCCGCGTCCGAACGCTTCTTCGTACATTCGAGTATCGGCACTCACACGGTGTTCCGCCTCTCCCTTCGGCGGCACCTGAGCGGGCGGTGAGGTGGCGACGATGCGTTGCCGGCGGCGATCTAGCGTCTCGCGGCGGTCGTTACCATCGGACCCAACACCTCGGTCGTCGCTTACATCGGAAGGTAATACTCGCGGTCGTCGTTCGTATCGGAATGGCCGAGTCTCGCGTTCGCAGCAACCTCCCTTGCTCGCGCGATCACATGTCTCACCCCCGCCTAGTCTTCGACTATTGGCGTAGCCAAATCGCGTGATGCGCGCCGTCCAATTGCCATGGGTCCCTCGACGGTTGGAACCCGATTTCGAGTGGGCGTTCACGTCACCACGATTTCCGAGAAGACGCGGGGTGTGTTCTGACGCAGCGCTCGGAAATACCAGAGGTGTGGCAAACGGTCTTGAACAAAGGGAGACGCTCCCATCGGCGGCCGGCGGCGACCCTTCGCGCACTCAGGTAGCGGAGAAACGCACATTTTTCAGCCAGCTAAGTTTTCCCGGACTCCCTGTTATATAAAATATTCATCTCGCACACGCCGAAATTAGTACGTGTGCGACCGTCCCATTACAACATATACGCACATATACTTTTCTACAACTCCTATTTGTGTGAGAAATAGTAGCCAAAACCCCCAGAAAGGAGTAATAAAGAATATTTTACATAATACATTTCACAGTATTACAAGCACTTATCAATAAATATAAAAACATAAAAAAAACTTTTAATAACGACATTTAGAGAGAGCTGCCTTTCCAAACGCAAAGTGTTATTGTCCCCCAGATTCTATCAATTTGTATTTGAGATTTTTTAAATTCAAAGTTCATTTTTTACGTTGCATTAATCGTGAAACGGCCGTTATTGTGCATTCGGATGGAAGCACTTCACTAAAGACATTTACTTCGACATTGAAAATGCTGCTCTGAAGTTCAGAACGATGAGTCCCGTCGAGAGCTTTTGAGAGCGCTTCGCCCAAATGAGATCCAGTGGAATTTCTATGAATGATGGTATTGCGTCGGGGGTATCTACACATTTTTACTTTCTCGCCTTACATACGCGTGCTAATGCTAGTCATATGGTAGATGCTACAAGCGGAGTTAATATTGTTGTCGGAAGTGAAAAGCACAGTTTTTTCACTGCAAAGAGATAATTCGGAATAGAGTCCAGATCGCATAACGTAAAGATATTTTTTGTAGTGAACAGGGACTCAGGACACTTCCTTGCGGTACTCCTGCTTGAATACAAACTATTTTTTAAAAGTAGTTCTTTTGGGTGCTCGATTTGAAAGTAATTTCAGTATTTGGGAATATTACTTTACAAAGATATTGGAGTACATTTAGTTGGCGCAATTTATTCATTAAGCCCGTATGCCTTAAGGCTGTTTATGTCCAGAAACACTGCAATGCAATGATTTTGTTATGCGCTCTGTGAGCCGTAATGGAGAAAGATACGTGGAGAGATTGCATCTAAATTCAACTTAATGTGTATGGATTGCATTAATAGTATTGAAATATTTGAGAAGACGGGGATATATTACTTTTCCTGGTATTTTTAATAGAGTTGGAAAACACTTACCAGGTCTTCTCGCAGTCCCTGTCACTTCTCTGAGAATATTCCTATGAAGAGTATCTTTGCGCTCTCGCATGTATTTTGGCCCTATGCCTTCACATACTACTTGCCATCAGTATCCTTTGGCCCCATTGTTCTCGGTGTAGGGATCCAGTTTCTCAGTTTCATACTCAGTTTTCTGTCAGGCCAAGATATCATTCTCCACCTTTTATATTACGTACATTAGTACTTCGTATATACGTATGTATTACTCCGTATATAAGTGTAGTTTATGTGCAGGAGAGTATTCAAACTATTTTAGGCGTTTGTAACTTTCGAAAATTCCGAGATGAGAACTATACCTGCGTCATTTTTACGGGCGTACTTTGCAAGTAGAATTTACAGAAAAAATTGAGCAATTTTTCAGAACATTTTGAAACTTTGTTGGAGTTTGATGTAGAGCACCCTTAAAATGAAATTAATTTCAACTTTGCAGGACGTTGTGGATCAGATAGTCGAATTCAGTTTTGTCTGCTGCTGCGTCGAATTCAGCTGATCTGACCGACAGTTGTTCTTGTTATGTTTTGCCCAAATAAGATACACGCTTACTTAACTTTTATTTATTCTCACAATATCACATATACATACAACGAAAGTACATGGGATTTGCTATCTTCGGGCAAATATACACTTCTTCGTCCGGTTCTTGCAAGTGCGTTGCTATGCACTAGTACTGTCCCTCACGCTTCCCGGCGTGGCTCCACGGCGTGCTCCTCCGACACGCCATCTCGCTGTGCGTCCCACTGCACGGCGCCTCAGCCTGGCAGTCGCGACTTGTCCCGCACGACTCCCGGTACAGCTTTACCGCGTGCGTCCCCGGCACGCTATCCTGCCGTGCTTCCAGCACGGCCCCTGGGATGCCCGTCGCGACTCCGATGCGTGCTGCTTCGGCATGCGTCTTCTCCCTAGGCGGCGGCTCCCGCCTCGTACCCCGTGAGTGTCTCGGACTGACTGGCTGTGACTCCTGGCTCTCACTGCGACGGCTTCGGGGGGTGCTGCGCCCCGCTTATGAAGCGCCGCTGCGAAGGGGAGGGCGTTGCTAGCCCCTCCCAGGCGGCGAGGGGAAACGCTCCCGGTTCGCCGGACCCACTCAGCGGAACCTTGGCCCGCCGTCGCGTCGCCAGCGGAGCTGCCGCTGGCGCTGACTACGGCGATCGCTCGAACTACGGGCGCGACGCGTTGTGTGCATCCGCAGACGGTAGCGCCCCTCACGACTTATTGTGGTGCCGTATCGACGGACACCACAGTTCTTGGTTTCTCGAATCAACACGAGACGAATGCTGTAACAGTACACTAACAAAAGGGTCACGGACCGCGCGCGATCTTTCCTCTCTTTCTTATTCTATCCTCTGACCTTAATTACACACACAAAAACACTGTCTCCTCCCGTGATACAAATACGTATTATACTTACGGGAATAATGATCATAGAAGTTGACGCACCCAGAAACACTAAAAAATCAATCGGTTAATCAAGCGGACCAGATCAATTGGGAATATTACTTTTGGGGAAATTGTTTGTTTTGGTGTTAGTTTTTGTTATTTATCAACACAAAGATACCCGATAATCGAATTCAGTTTTGTCCAGAGGAGAATTCTAGCAACCGGCTGCTCTGATCGGCAGTTGTTCTTGGTTTCTCGTATCAACATGGGGCGAATGCTGGAGTAGTACCCAAAGATATGTCGCAGATATATTGAGCAGAAGATTGAGCAATACCCAAAGATGCTAAGACGTTTTGAGAAAAACGCGTTTTTGCCACATCGGGTACCACAAAAGCGTGTATTAAAATTAGAATCTCGACATCGATTATTATTTGTAACATTACATAACTATCTCTATACTTTATATGTCCGTACTTGCTACCGTGAAATAAAAGGTTGGCTAATAAATACAAGAAATACACACACAAATTAACAATTAATATTTAGTTATAGTTAATAATTTGTTGCTTTCTTTGAGGGATATACTAATGTCACACAAAACATTAATTTACGACAAAAAGCAACAAGCCCCTTTTTCGTTACCAAAACCCAGTGATAAGAGTTTTTTGTCATAAAATCTCGGTTTTCCGGTGCTATATTACAACATGCGTTTTCTTCTTACGAAGAAATTCCAGAAAGTAAAAAAGAATACATACAAGTATACAATACGCATACACATTATAATTAACAACAGTAAGTTTGTAAGACAACATTTAATGGCTACGAATATTATAAAATATAAGTAAAATATGCTTCATTCGTGGTTTCTATACTCCATTACCTTTACTCCACTCCACTTCACTGCACGCCTCTTCTCTGTTCAATAATTTCTGCATTAAAGGTACGTACGCCCGCACCTGACTTTTGCTTTCATTTTACTGAAAAACCTTACTGTTCTCTACACTTACGGTACTGAGAACTTAACTTGCGTGCTTCTGGGAAGTCATTGGCACTTTTGGAGGCAAATTGTTCCATTTAACAATGGTCCTAATTACAAAGCTGGATTTTCGTATGCCCGTTCTTTGTTTTGTGCATTTTATTGTGTGTGTGTGTGTGTGTATGTGTGTGTATGTGTGTGTGTGTGTATGTGTGCGTGTGTGTGTGTGTATGTGTGCGTGTGTGTGTGTGTGTGTGTGTGTGTGTGTGTGTGTGTGTGGTCGTTCCTCTACTTTAGTAATACGGCATTTCAAGGCTTTCTCTGGTAGCTTTCCGAGCTTGTTTATTGTTCGCGGTAAACTTGTGAAAATGAAGTGGAAATAGGAGTATAGACGCCATGGTTCTAGGGAAGTAAAAATTGGGTCACGTTTCCTTTCTAGGAAGTGCACAGCAGGGAATCAACAGATCCGTGGCGGAATTTGCTACCCCATAATAATGCTCATTCAAATTGCAGACACACCGAAAGACAATAGCCAAAATTCTGGGGGTGCTTTTCCTATATAAGTGAAATCTTGTTATCGTTTCCACATACTAATTGATTCCTGTTTCTGCTCTTACTGTGTACACTTATAGGTACAGTGGTTCATGAATTCGTTGACTATTTTAAATTATAATTGTTGAATTGTCACTCTACAAGGGTTGGATAAAAAGTAATGAGAAATGTTTTTTATCTCTGAAATGGCTTTATTGACAAAGGTATTTACATTTACACACCATCAATATATTGCCTCCGTTATTAATTACCTTTTGCCAACGGTTAGGAAGGCGTTGTACACTATCTGCGCGTGTATTTCTGTTGATGTTTTGTATTGACCGCCCAATAGCATAATAATATATTCTTGGTATTATCCTTGGTTCTTGGCAGTGGTTCTATCACTGCTGAAAAAAATCACAATCATAGGGAGTCATATCGGTGAGCTAGGTGGATGAATCCCCAATTGCGAGCGGCGCAAGTGTCCTACACGTGTGATCATCCTGTTCGGAGGTTATCCTTCTCATCATCTCTGCCTAATTTGAACGCTTTAACACACCGTGCTACTGTGGAGAATAGCAACTCTGCATCACCACTTCACGCAGTTCCTGAAAACATTCTTGCTTACTCCGACCTCGTGTCACCTCAGTGTTGAGCCAGGAACATTGCTCTATCTTTGTAAGCATGGCGTTAGGGCACTTGCACTCTTGCTATGAAGTTCAACTGCAGTAGACTGATGAGAGTAATGTTCCCGCTAGCTGCACACACTCGCCTTCCTTTAATCACTTCAGATAGTTGCACGCCGACTCACCGGCTGTAAGTTACAGCAATATTCTCATTAATTTTATCCAACCTATGTAATTTGAAGCTTAAATTTAATCACCCACAGGAATTGAATGAAATTATAATAATTAATTATTAATTTTCTTTCCTGTTAAGATCTATTAAGAGTAATATTAATAACTGTGTTATGTATTCAATGAGTAATACGAACAACTAATGAAAACGGTAATAGTAAATTTGTATCCTAAGAAATGTGTGCATTACGTACTAATTTTAGAACCTTTTGTATTTCCCGCCACATCTTTTATTCCTGCACTTGGTTATTTTGGTCTCCATTCTCAAGCGGTGTCATTCTTTCCTGCCGTGTTCCCATGTCATATTCCCGATCGATCATCCCGCAGTTAAATTAATACTAGAAGATGCAGGGTCCGCTTCTCTGATGTCTGCTGCCGAACGTGCAGAGGAATGCGTTAACGTTTCATGCGTTGCACTTGTTCCCACCGTTTAGTCGAGGCTAAATTGGCAGCAGCCTGTGCGACACAAAACGCGCTCATAAGTATTGCAGGCGGGCGTGGGGGCGTGGGGCTGCCGCGCCGCGCCGTGCCGCTCGCGTCGATCGCATTGATCGAGAGGGCGGCGGCGGCGGTGGGCGCAGCGAGGCGGGCAACAGGCGAGACGAGAGCGGGATGCACGCGGCGGGTGAGTGGGCGCGGGGGCGGTGGTGGGAGGGGAAAGACGCGACAGGATCGAGGTCGGGGTAGGGCGGCAATGATTAAGATACTAATAATATTAATGATTGATTGATTGATTCGTGATTCCGGGTGCGTTAACTACTAAGGGCATTAGTGCCGAAAGTGTACTGCATGTTTTATAGCAGGAGGTGGCGGTGATCTTCTCCCGGCTGGCGAGATCCGGCGCTCACCTACGCCGCCTTGCGGAGATTTTCTCCAACCAGGTAAAAGTGAGGCACCGCTCCAGCCAGAACAACCTCTAAGCTCCCGAATGGTCTCCCGACATGTGTGGTAGTGTAGTGCTTGTAAGTGTAAGTGTAGGGTGAGAATAGGACAAGGAAGAGGAAGGAAAGATCGCGCCGGTTCGTGGCCCGTTTTTTTAAGGTACTGCTTCGGGCATTCACCTG
This sequence comes from Acheta domesticus, assembly GCA_031308135.1. Taxonomy (NCBI): domain Eukaryota; kingdom Metazoa; phylum Arthropoda; class Insecta; order Orthoptera; family Gryllidae; genus Acheta; species Acheta domesticus. The sequence continues at coordinate 10,919 of JAHLJT010005637.1, forward strand.
GATGTTGATCGGAGAAACCACGGAAAACTACGATCAGAGCAGCCGGCCGCTCGCATGCTTCTCCAGACAGCGGCTGAGTTCGACGTAGCCATCTAGCTAGTGTTGAACGTCCTGCCACAGTCACGATTCGAACCCCCGGACCTCCCGGTTAGAGACATTGTAGTGATATCAGTTGATGCTCTGAGTCACCTTTGCCGATAATAATAATGATAAAAGAAACAACAGTGAATGAATGAATTCGGCATTTGGATCGATTGTCCGACTTTGCCTGCCAGCTAACGATGTCCTCCCTGCCTGGGCCTAGTTTATTTCCCACGCTTGAGAGTAAGAGATATGGCGAACATGACGTATACCTTTCTCTGTAACTAGCAACCTTTGCCTTCTTGCGCCTTTATTTGTCTCACAAATACAGAAACTGAGACTATTTTAATGGAAAACTACAAGTCTCTTTCCCAAACACAGGAATCGAATCCGGGAACGCAGCACAGGAGGCTAATATGCTGCCATGAATTACTATAGGGCATATAATAAAAGTAATAATAATAATGAGACACAAAAAATGTTAAAGAAATATTGGAGTGACAAACCACTCCACGGACAATACCTAAAAAAATGGACAAGGTGCAGATCAATAAAGATCAATCATTTATGTGGCTTAAAAGGGGAAGAATGAAGCCAGAATCGGAAGCAGTTCTAGTAGCTGCTCAAGATCAGGCGTTGAGAACACGACATTATGATAAAGCGGTTCTCAAAATTTCCCAAGATGATAAATGCCGCATTTGCCAGGAGCAAGTAGAAACCATTGATCATATTGTCTCAGCTTGTCCAATCCTAGCAAAGACCGAATACCTGAAAAGACATGACAGGGTGTGTAGCTACCTCCACTTGCAGATCTGTACCGCCCTCGAAGTTCCAAACACATGCCCCAAGTGGTACGAACACTCACCAAACTGGTGACGTCTGTTGGACTGTGTACGATAGTGTACGACCAACAAATTCAAACTGATCGCACGATAGCGGCAAACAAACCGGATATAGTTATCCGGGATTTGGAGAAAAAATCGTGTCTACTTGTGGATGTTGCTGTACCTTGCGATCAAAACGTCGTTACCAAGGAGGCAGAGAAACGTCTTAAATACAAGAGTTTGGAAATCGAGATCAGCCGAATGTGGGGCGTAAAAGCACAGGTCGTCCCGATAGTTATCGGAGCTCTGGGATTCGTTCCGCAAAATTTGAGTAAGAACTTGTCTAAACTCCCAGGTAATTCAAAAGATTGGGAAGTGCAAGAAATTGCTTTATTTGGAACAGCCCACATTTTGCGTAAAGTATTGTAGAGGTACTGATAGTCACCGGATCTGCTCCTTAGGTAGCTGGTTGCAACCTGGAGTAAATCTTATATTCAGCCGACTCATAACATCTTTAGTCGTGATGTAATGGGAAAATAATAATAATAATAATAATAATAATAATAATATTTTATTTCGACTAGTACTTAGGTGTAGTGTTTATCATTAAGTGGTAATCATAGGTTTAATGGAATTCAAAGTGAATCACTTCTATTGTATGCAAACATATCAGTGTATTTCTATGTATATTACCAACTTACTTTATGTACTCTGTTGACCTAAGAATCGTGGACATCAGCCGAAAGTATTTAGAGTGATTTTTGAATTACGCCGCAGTCTGAATCTTATCGAAACTCACTTACAAAAACGAGATAAAGAGTGCAGTTGATAGACTCGGGAGGTCATTTTCGTATCCAGAGAGATGCTATGCTCGAAGTCCAGGTGTCGGGTTACATTCAAAGAACTTGGCCGCTCTGTTTCAACACTGAAGTGTTCTTTTGCACCCGGATTTCACACATTTATATTCAAAAATATATTTGTTTTCGTTTTATATTGAACAGTTTGCTTACCGATTCGATTCTTGTGTTTTTTACAGACCAAATGACTCGCGTAGTGTCTGTCCGAAATCGGAATAGCGCGGGCAGTCAGTGCCTCCTACCCCGAGTGACGTCACGCCGTTAATCGTTCTTGTACGAGACCCGAGAAGAAAGAACCCACGTCTCTTTTTCACTGTGTCGCCTTGCCAATCAGTTCCTCATAGATCGTAGTGAAGTTTGTTCATCCTAACCAGTCCACATTGCTCAAGACCATTGCCGCAGAATACCCGCAGAGCACATTGAAAGGTTATTATATTTAGTGGACTGCAAAATTTAAGGTCGCAAATCTGATGATTGCAAAAATCATGTGTCCCTTTGCTTTCTTCCCGCTTTAGAAACGCGGTGAGAAAATTTCTGCTAAGACGAATTGTGGACCTAGGTATCGGCCTCGTTTCAGCAGCATCGTCCCTTTCGCGGGCAACTCCAACAATCTTCACGTGGTTTGTGCATCGAACGCTTAATATTCTAGTGTTATATTTTTTTGTTTCTTGAAGCAGTTTCTGGCCGCACTTTTATTTAATTTATATGTTTGTTGTTTGTATACAATTCTCCGCGAACAACGGAAGGAAATATATTATGATATTGATTATATTTGAAAATGTGTTCTTACTTTGTTAACTTCTTATTTGATAAACTATTGACAAAGTTTATTTGTTAATTACATATACACTTGTATTGATTGTGTTCATTAGAATGGTCACTAATATTTGACATTTATCTACACTTCGCGAAACTGCTGTTCAGTAGTTTTAAATCTGCAATTGTAAATATTTCCTACTTAAAGTACTTCTTGAAGTGAGGTCCCTGGGGCACCGTTGCAGATTTAATATTGCCTGTGGATAATCCTAGTAACATATACATGGTTCGAAAATGGGATAAAAGTAGTGGCACGGACTGTGAGTGGAGAGAGGAGTTGGGAGGGAATGCGGAAATCAATGGCAAGGGGATACAGATGCCTGGGAGGCCAGAGGAAGGGTGGAGAAGCAAGGGCCAGATATGGAAAACGAGGGCATGAAATAGGCGAGGCGGGGGAGGGAAGCGATGAAACGGGGGCGGAGGGGGGTTGGGGGGGAGAGGGGGAGGTGCGGTGCCGCAGCACGGCCTGTGACCAGCGAGCGGGAAGCAAGCGCGAATCTCGATCGCTCCCCGCCCCCGCCCCCTCCGCGCAGCACCCACTCGCGCGGAAGCGAAGGGATTCGAGCGGCGGAGATTCCGGGGCGCGGATTGCCGCTTCTAAATTTCCACCTGACGGCGCCGCCCCGACACCCCCGGACCGCCCCGCCCCTGCGGGGCGAGGGACGCGTTGTAGAAGTCTACCGAGGGCGCTTCGGATCGCGCATAAATTTTCATCTTTTTCTCGCGGGAAATAAACGGATAAGGAATAAGAAGGGGACAATAAGAAGAGAAGCTTGACTGGGAAGCTCGTCGGAAGCTCTTCCCCGCCCCAAATAAATAAGCCCAAACTTGCCGTCTTTTGTTGTAAAGAAAAGATAAAGTCGACTATTTGCCGACTTTCCGCAGAAGAAACGGAAAGTGAGGGCAGGGCGTCCTCTGGGATGAACCGTCGCCGCTGCCGACTTGCAAATGGGGGCGGGGCGGGCCGGAACAGAGGAGGCGGGAGGGTCGAGGAGGGGAAGGTCGAGGAGAGATGGGTCGAGGAGGGATGGGTCGAGGAGGGGAGGGGCGGGCGAGGAGGGGCGAGAGAGTTGGGATGGGGGAACGAGGGGTGAAAACGGGTCGGGGGTGGGTGGATGGAGGAGATAGCGGCAGAGGCGATGGATTGCACTCCAGTGTAATCTGCAGATGGCGCTGTCAACGCCGGGACGAGATTACACTCGCGCCGGCGGTTTAGTCTGCTTTCATCGTCAGCTTTTTCTGCTGAAAAAGATTCGAAGCGCCCGCTGTCGTCCGTACGATTCTCGTTCAGCAGTGGCCTGCTCTGCGCCAACCCTGGATCTCCGGTTCGTCCGACAGCGACGCTTGTGCAGATTTTGCCTCAATGTGGTATGAGCGGTATCAGGCCCTACCACCACAACTGACATTACATTTAATTAATGCTATTATTGCAAAACATTATAAAGGTAGTAGTTATGAATATATCTGCCCTATTTATCAATAAAACATGTTTTTGTGATATTATTATTTATCGTGTCAACAAATATAAGGAAAATGTGTGCCATTTATGCCCAAATAGGTAAAAGTGTCATGAAAAACAATAAATTTAAAATAAAATTTGTTCATTCTTTTTAACCTGGTATTGGTAACCTTTTCTGCGGAGCTCAAAGTCACAATTTCATAGAAATAAAGAGCTTAACACCCACAGAAAAGTTGATTCTCAATTATTGCTGAAAAGCAAAGAGGCCAACATCGTTCTTGTTTCAGCGGAGTCGGAAAACCCCATCTTTCGAATGTTAATTTATATATACATTCGACCCAACATCTAAGACACAATGATAGCCAGTGCTGCATAATTTTCAGAGAAGCTTTAAGAAATAGTTTTAATTAATTGAACACATTTAAATCTTATGGACAGTTTTTGAATTAAAAAAATAAAAATCACACACCTAATACCCTTTCTTTTATAAATTTGTGCAGAAAACCAAAAGTAAGAAATACACGTAACTCATTTTGCTTCCGTATATTCATTATTATATTTACATACTCTAAAAATGAAAATTATTTTTTGAGAAGTTTGAGATAAAGCGGTATTTTCTAAAGTTATGATTTAGAAATCGACGATTAAGGTAAAACTTTATTGGAAACCAGTCAACTCGTCATGGTAGCAATAAATAATTCAGGTTTGCCGAGTAAATGACATAAGGATAAAGCGCTGCAGTGCATGCAGCTTAAATAATGAACTTTCCTCTATTATTCAGTAAAAACCCTTGATGGATCTAGATTGAATCATTCGAAAGATGGAACCTAAATTAGAGATGCGTAACAATAATGATTGTTATTACATAGGTGGAAATAAAGAAAAATACGTTAAACGTGTGTATTTTACAATTACATATTTATATATAATTTTATTTAGAAAACTCAAAATAACGTACTTCTTCATTTTTCTAAAATAAATACAATAGGGTACCAGTATATGTACTGTTGCAAATTTATGACGTAAGCTTCCATTACGAAGTTCTACCAAGAGAAAGACAAATCTTTGTATTGCATTTTTTTACATTGCATACAATGTTAAGAACACAAAATTATAATTGAGCTTCACAGTTTGTAAAACATACTAGTGCTTACGAATCAAGAATATATATTGAGCATGTTTTGAGAAAAAATCTCAATATCTGCCCTTCTTAATAATATCAACTTTGTAATTTATAATCGCTCTTATAAGTTGTGAAATTGTATTTGTCCCTAACGGTCGATTTCACCAAATACTTTTTAAGTATGAATTAATTACGTCATCCTTATTTTTAAGACGCGTTTTAAGTTGTGCTTTGTTATTCGTCGTTTCACCACCTTCTTTAAAGCAATGCTTAGTGAAGTATAACTAAAATGCATCCGAGAATTGTTTGACAATGCTGAACCCTGGTGAACCAGCCAGTGATCATAACCAACCTTGTTTGTTTTGATTCTGCTTTGTACTTTTGTACAAAGAGGTTGTTTTTAGTGATTTTTCGTAATGGGGAAAAGGGAGAGGATTGCGAAATTTTCATGCATTTCCCTTTTCATTGAGTTTCCCTGTTCCTCATAACACTGGCTAACTTCAGCTTTGAGCTTATGGTATATGGATTTTTTTGCTGACTCCCGGTATAATTAGCGCTCATACTCTTCGCCGCGATTGGAGCTTGTCAGAAAATGGTTCCGCCGACTAGATCTTGAAATAAAGAAAATGATAATACATGAATTTTTTAAAATTAGGTAACCCGAGTGGCGTTCTACATCTAAGAACCTGAGTTTGAACCTCAGTGCAGAGGAAACAATTGTTACTGATTGGATTACTTTTGCAAGTTCGTGTATTAATAAAAGTTGAGTAACCCTTACGTAGGCATTAATAATAACAGAAAGTAAGTGCTATTGTAGCACTAGTACTTTGTCGTCAATTGTTTCCAATGGATTTGCTGCCGCTTGAATGTACGTGCTTCATAATGACTGAACTCTCCGAATATAGGTAAGTCGAGAATGGCGTGAGTCTCGATGTTTGCCCGCTGCAACAAGACACGCTGAACTCCGTCACGCACGCTGCAGCCTATTTGTTTCTGGTTGAAAAATGCAACTTCCATTCGCGTCGTGTCGTCTCGTGCCGCGCGACCTCTCACGAAGGCGCTTCTATAAGGAGTTGGCGGTGGGGGGGCCGGAAGGTGGAGGCGAATTCATGGAACAGACGGAGCAGGCGGTTGGAGCTGGAGGCGGTGATAATTGGTTAGGGAGCCAGCGAAGGAGTGGATTGATGATTGATTGACGATTTCGCGCGTCAACGGTAGGGTCATTAATACCATCAGTGTAGCGCAAGTTGTTATCGCGGAAGGTGATGGTGACCTTCCCCGGCGAGATCCGGCGCCGACATACCAATCGACTTGCGAGGTTTTCCCTAAACGAACATCTTTCTCATCTCTTTCTCTACTGTGTATATATTCTGCTCTATTAATGTTCGGCCCTAAGCCGCCATCCTGATTGAGATTTTTCTGGGTTTACTCAATCGCTTAAGGCGTACGCCGGGATGGTCCCTTGTATTGCACTCCCAGTCATAAATGTACAGTTGTCCCCCCTTTTAGCCTCTCTCCTTTCTTCTTTCTCTTTCGGCCTTTCTTCTTCATTTCCATCTGTGTTTCCACTCTCTTTCACTTCTCTCTTTGTTTTTAAAATGTTCGGCCTTTAGCCGCCATCCTGATTGAGGTTTTCTGGGTTTACTCAATCGCTTAAGGCGTATGCCGGGGTGGTCCCTAGTTTTGCTCTCCCAGATGTAAATGTACAGCTGGCCCTCCCCTCTTAAAATATTATTTCTCTGTATTAATGTAGATTGAGTGGTTAGGCGGAAGAGCAGGCCCTATAGCCTGAGCCTCGCCATTAATAAAGGAATTTATTATTATTATTATTATTATTATTATTATTATTATAAACAGGTATGAGAAAAATTTCAATGGGGCATCTCCCCAGCCGAGAGAAGGTCTAGTCTCGCGGCATTTGTGGTGATGTAGTGGATGTTAGTGAGGGATGAAGATAAATCAAGGAAGAGGAAAGATCACATGCGGTCCGTGGCCCGTTAACTATTGGTCTAGCAATCGCCAGGTGTTGGAAGGAGAAACCATAGAAAATTACCGAACAGAGAGCCGGCCGCTGTAAGTCTCCTCAGACAGCGCCTGAATTCTGCAAAGGTATGTAGTTGGCGCCGAAAAACCTTCCACCGTTGGGACTCAAACTGTAGGACCTCCCGGTCTGAGGCAGTGCATTGACATCAATTCATACTTTGAGCTACCTAAGCTGTAGCTGGAGCTGGAGGCGGAGAGGGAGTTAGGAAGGGGCGCGAAGGCGTGAGTGGAGGCAGAAGGGGTGGTGGAGGCGAGGGCGAATGGGTGGGTGCGGGGCCGGGGCTCTGGACAAGGAAATAATATCTGAGTGCTTGCGATTGCTCGCGCACAGACGAACCCGCGGCGTCTCGCTCTCCGCAGAAGAACCGGAACGACGGCGCTCGGCGAGGACAGCATGCGGCTCTCTGTCCGGCGCGGCGGCACCGCCAGGAAACCGGGACAGGCTCACTAAGTTCCCACGTTTTATATCAGTCAAATTAAATGTCTCCGCAGGAGAGATTTTGACTGCGTAGGCGGGCAAAATCTCTGATGGAGTTGCAGACGGCTACCTGGACCCTTAGTTTCATGGCGGCACTCATGTCATTAGCTTCAAGATGGAGACGTGTGTAGTGATACTAAGCTACTGGTTGTACGGTTCAATCCTGCAATTCACCAATTGGGCCCCTGGAGTGTCGACCTTTAGACAGGATCGGAGTGAAAGAGATTCTTCGGAATGATATCCCCGCAGGAGAGATCTTGTGTGCGTAGGCGGGCAAGACCTCTGATGGAGAGTTGCATACAGCTACCTGGACCCTTAGTTTCATGGCGGCACTCATGTCATTAGCTTCATGATGGAGACAGTGTGTAGGTGATACTCAGCTACTGGTTGTACGGTTCAATCCTGCAATTCGCCAATTGGGCCCCTGGAGTGTCGACCTTAGACAGGATCGGGTGAAAGAGATTCTTCGGAATGATATCCCCGCAGGAAAGATCTTGTCTGCGTAGGTGGGCAAGACCTTTGATGGAGAGTTGCATACAGCTACTTGGACCATTAGTTTCATGGCGGCACTCACGTCATTAGCTTCAAGGTGGAGGCAGTGGGTAGGGGATGCTGAGCTCCTGGTTGTACGATTCAATCCTGCAATTCGCCAATTGGGCCCCTGGAGTGTCGACCTTTAGACGGATCGGGTGAAAGAGATTCTTCGGAATAATATCCCCGCAGGAGAGATCTTGTGTGCGTAGGCGGGCAAAACCTCTGATGGAGAGTTGCATACAGCTACCTGGACCATTAGTTTAATGGCGGCACTCACGTCATTAGCTTCAAGGTGGAGGCAGTGGGTAGGCGATGCTGAGCTCCTGGTTGTACGGTTCAATCCTGCAATTCGCCAATTGGGCTCCTGGAGTGTCGACCTTTAGACAGGATCGGGTGAAAGAGATTCTTCGGAATAATATCCCCGCAGGAGAGATCTTGTGTGCGTAGGCGGGCAAAACCTCTGATGGAGAGTTGCATACAGCTACCTGGACCATTAGTTTAATGGCGGCACTCACGTCATTAGCTTCAAGGTGGAGGCAGTGGGTAGGCGATGCTGAGCTCCTGGTTGTACGGTTCAATCCTGCAATTCGCCAATTGGGCTCCTGGAGTGTCGACCTTTAGACAGGATCGGGTGAAAGAGATTCTTCGGAATGATATCCCCGCAGGAGAGATCTTGTGTGCGTAGGCGGGCAAAATCTCTGATGGAGTTGCAGACGGCTACCTGGACCCTTAGTTTCATGGCGGCACTCATGTCATTAGCTTCAAGATGGAGACAGTGAGTAGGTGATACTAAGCTACTGGTTTTTCGGTTCAATCCTGCAATTCGCCAATTGGGTCCCTGGAGGGTCGACCTTTGGGCAGGATCGGGTGAAGAAGATTCTTCGGAATGATATCCCCGCAGGAGAGATGTCTGCGTTGGCGGGCAAGATCTCTGATGGAGAGTTGGGTCCCTGGAGGGTCGACCTTTTGGCAGGATCGGGTGAAGAAGATTCTTTGGAATGCTCTGGAATCGACTCTGAGATTTACCGTCAGGTTGCCTAGGTTCCGGCGATTCCCACGTCGCTAGACTAAATGTGTAGGCAGTGGGGATGGGATGAGGGCCCCGAGCTCTAGTTCGGTTGGCCCTTAGTTGGGTTCTTGGCTTCATCGTGGCAGTGGCCAGATACTTTGGCATAGAGGAGGGACTTGTTCCCGGCGTATGTGAGTGGCGCATTGTTTTGACTCCGATACTAGTCTGGAAACAAGTAGCTCTGAGCTGGCAGGGCGGCCCTAGATTCAGGCCTTGTATGGGGAAGTTGCCGTGAGGACTAACTGTGTTCCGGCGGGATCGGAATATTAGCCCGAAGGTGTATTTGTACGCCCGAGGAGATGCGGATCAGAGGATAGCGCGTAGGTGCACAATCCGAAGTTTCGACCCCCTAATAAGGTACAAGTGCAGGAGGTGCCTATAGGCATGCACGATAAGTTCTATAACTACTATGAGCAATAATCTATAAAAAAATTCTAAAAAAATTCTATAAAACTATCATGAGCAATGATTTCGGACTCGTTATCTGCTGTGGACATAAGTATTGTGTTGTGGAAGATCTGTCTGGGGACGTAGCGATGGAGGAATTCCGTGCTAGAACTTGAGATCCATTACCGACCTACACCACGCTTGCGGGGTTTTACCGTCTGTAGGTGTGTCCGCCAGCGGAGCACCGCCTCAGCTGAATCAAGGTCTATGCTCCCGATTGATCGCACGTGTAAGGTAGTACATGTAAGTGTATAAGGACAAAAAATGAGGAGGCGGTCGCGATTTGTTTGGGTACTGCTCCGGCATTCGCCTGGTGATGATCGGAATAACCTCAGAAAACAGGCGATCAGAGCTGCCGACTGCTAGAATTCTTCTGACCGCAATTCGACTTAGCTCTTTAGCTAGAATCGAAAACCCGCCACAGTCGGGTCTCTAGGACCGTTCGAGACAGTGCAGCGACAACCATTGTTGCTCTCTATTGATTCAGCCGATATCAAGAACAAAAGTAGAATAAATAATAATAAAATGTTATATTTGTACAGACTGTTATATATAAAATACTGCTGGGATTAATATGCCAATCGGATATGTCGCTCAATTTAACTTCACATAATGCACATAAGAAATGATGTTTTATTAGTTTCTCGAGAATATATTTCGGTTTTATCCGACTTAAAACATTTCATTCAAAATTTTACTTTTTTGGCCAAAAATAATAAATAATAAATATGATGATATAACTAAAGTCAACTTTGTCAACTTACTATATTGATGAATCAATCAGATCTGAAACTAATGGGACTACTGAAAATATATATTAGGTAATTTTGTGTTCATATGAAAGTAGATGAAATTGTAAACATGACCAAAAAGGAACCAAAGGCTGAAGCGAACTTATATAGTTCCATTGTCTCTAAAGGAGTATTACTGGCGTGCCATTTGTAACGAACGCGCATATAAGAACATCAGTCCTCGTGCACTGCCTTCAATTTCTGTTGGTGCTTCATCTACCGCGAGTGACACTATCTCCACAATATCGTTCAGCATTATCCGTGAAGTGTTTGCTGTTTGCGACATCCTCGTACTGAATATGGATTGTAGGCTCTTGAATACATTTCGAAGTTCACTTCTTTTAGTTCTGCTAATATATTTAGCTTTGAATTAATTTATTTTTAAAAAGACATATATTTTGATATTTGACAGCCACTATTGACAGGTATGTGCCATTGACTGACGTTAAGGTAACCAGATTTTTAAGACTCTCAATTCAATCAAAGTGTTCATTCAAGTGTTCATTCAGTTAAATTAATTGGAGACAAAATTAGGTTCGTTATGCTATGCATTGAGAAATATTTTGAATACAATTAGTCTGAGAGGGGACTATTGTGTCTTTTGATACCAAGAAATTTTTTAAAAAACAACACGCAAACAATGAAAGTTTCGATTACGACTGAAAAATACGAAAATTTGGTTGTATTATTTTTGCATATTCTCATACAACGTGAACCGACTGACATATTCAGTGCGTCATTAGTTTCGACACTCCTGACGTCATATAATAGTAAGGCTTCATGGAAGAGGCCGCTCACCAATATATTTTTGCTATTGTGTTGTGTGTTGTTTGGAGCAGGAACTTTTCAGATTATGTAAGTATGTAAAGAATGGTTCTACTGTAAATTCGTATACACCCTACTAAGTTACTGCAGTATTCATAAAGATGTTTTAATTGAAATATTTACTCTTATTGCACTGTTATACGAGAGTGTTCTGTAAGTTCCTCTTGGGCAGTATTTTGGGACAACCATTTTGTGTGGTTTTGGAAAAACATTTGTGTGGTTTTGATCAACTTAATATTGCGGCTGCAGACCACTAGATTGAATTAATGCATTGCCATCTTAGAATATTTCCGTTTTCAACACACGGCATAAAATTAATATATTTGAAAGAATTAAATCGGTTTCTGAAACGGAATGAGTGTATTAAAGCGAAAATTTAAGATGGAGTTTCATTCATTACAGTTAAACGGTTTGGTTGGTAGAGCAATTTACCATTAGATTAGTAAGGCAACCAACCATTTCACCTGTGAACAGAAACCAATTACGAGTACTTGTTTTGTTCTCACTTCAATCGGTGTGCATCAATCACAGCGCGACTAATTGCGCAGACGATTCCTATAGGTGCGCAGAAAACCGGATGAGAACAGGCGGCGCTAAAGTATCTAGTGGTGCTAAAACAGCACGTACTTCTTGTATGTGCTTTCACACTAAATTACGCTGAGAAGTACTAAATTTTCGAAAAAATTGTACGTAAGCTTATTTCAAAATATATATTTAAGAAAAACAGATTAATTAAGGTTAAAAATCACTTTCTTCAGAAATTGTAGTTTGTTGGAAGACGTGTGAAAAAATTTGAACTTTTTCTATTTTCGAAAAATCAGGTTTTTTCAACGAATATGGGCCCAGTATTATTCTCTTAAACGTCCTTCACTATCTAACTACCCAATTAATCAAAAACGAGAGGGATATTTTTTGAAGATATTGAAAATGTCTAGGGGCTTTATGTAAAGTACTTCCAAAAATTAAAATATGGTTTCAAGTTCAAGGGACCCGCGACATCAGCCACGTAGATTGGAGAATATCAATTTTGGAGAAAAAAATGGCTGAACGGTTCGCGTTCTTCACAGACAGACAGACAGACGGACGTTTACAGGGAGACGTTTGCCATTATTCGATTTTTCAATATCAAGGACCCCAGAAACATGGATTCTGGGTACACTACGTGTTAGAGATTGTTTACTAAATTTAGCAACTGGATTTTTGTTACCAGGGCCCTGTAATATAAGAGTTTTTCTGCCGAAAATTCGCCGTTTTTTTGCTCATCATTACGTAATATTCTCTCTGCTCCGTAGCGAAAAAGTAAATTCATACTCGACAATTACCTTAAACAATCAATATTTTCTATCTCTGCTTGATCCTTAAAAATCGATTACCAATTTCGCCCAAATTTGCGTGCTATATTGTCAAAATAAAGTCACACATCCACAACAACGGTTCGAGTTAATAATCTAAAGCACTTGTATTATAATATGTAAATAGAAAAGTATATCGACCCTTTCTTTTCTTACCTAAATTTTTTTTACAAAACCACCAACGAGATTCAACTATGTCATCGGTTAACAGAAAGATTCATTGCTTTTGAACTGCAGTCCCAATACAGAGATGCTGTATAATGTGCTAATTAATATAATATACTGATAGTGGCGAGGATTATTAATATTAATACGAAAACAAAGCTAATAGACTAATGGCTAACATTTATCACATTTAATATGTATTCATTTATTATCAGATTGTACGAAATGCACAGAAATAATACAAAATCAGTATGCGTACATTGAAAGCATAAAGAACTAAATAATATTTTTTTAAAAGTAAATGTAAAAGTATCGCAATTTTCTTCTCCACATTTCCTCAAGTGTCAGTTCCTCTTTATTTTTTTAATCGTATATAATACGAATATTTGGTATTTTCGAATAATTGAACCGACTAACAAACTACAATTATAATGTACTTTGACGAGAATTTAAAAACCTCCAATGAGAAAAACTATCACTTCTAACGAATGAAAGTCTTGATATGATGTTAATTATTTGATTAATACTTTTTTTGAACGAAAATGCTACAACACATTGAATTTTGAATTTTGTTAAATGACTTAGGCAGACACAGATTTATTCTCAGAGGCCTAGCTACGGTCTTCATAGCATCGGTATAGAAGCTCCAAATGCCGCCGTAGCCAAAGGGGAAAAAATTGGTTTTTAAATAGTAACTAAACTACGCCAATATATTATAAATTAGATTTAAACACAGTACATAAACAACTTGGAATGCTTAATATTTAGTTCTACAAATTTGAAGAAAACCTGTATCAAATAATTACATATCAATAGTTCAAAGTAGGTTTTCATTTATTTAAAATGCTAGTCAGCCATTTATCGTTACAATATGAATTATTTACCGGTCATAAGTAGTTTATCTAATAAACTTTGTTATTTATTAACTGTAAGACAGGCCGTTGAGTTTTGGAGCACAGGACCAAATTTTAATACACTTGCAAAAGTTTGGAATATTATACGTGAGGTGAGAGAAGCAATAGATTAATTTTATGAGTGTATACAATTACATTGAACTGAGAGACAAAATCATTACTGCATTCATTTATTTGGAAAACTAAAATAGTTGACACATACAAGACAAAAAATTACGCAAATACGACGCACTGTAAAAAAACGTTACATTAATTAATAAACCAAAATGTCATTCCAAAATGTGCAAGACCTATTTTATTGGGCATACATGTATCCATTTTCACTAATATTTCACTGTTTCTTATTAAATATCTAGTTTTTAAAATTTGGCAAATATTACTCATTGGTATTGCATACAGTTTAGTAAACCAGCTAATTACACTTTCGAGTGATGAGTACATTAAATAAAACTTAATATCATGTCATACTACTCGCGATCACATCGATGTGTCCTGTTTAACATTATCAAATAGGGAACTTATATGTTCGCTCCACACGCTTCACGTAACCACACAATAGAAACGGCGGATAGGCCTTTCTGACCTGATGCACGTGCACAGACCAGTCGATGACGGCATTGTTACGGGTGGAATGCCACGTCAGAATGTCCAAATGATCTTTCCCTCAAACATTTTGCAAAAGGCGGAAGGTGCAGATCGTCCCGTTCTAGCCGTGACGGCCTAATGCGCGCACCTTTACGGGAAACAATATAAGCAACTTTTTGTGGTTGTCGGTTCAACCCGGGTTGGGCCCCTGGCGCGACGACCTTACAGCAGGATTGGGTGAAGGAGACCTCTCGGGGTACTCCGGAATCCACGTATAGAAGTCAGGCGGGAATTACCTACCCTTAGGTTGCCTTGGTTGCGGTCCGATTCAGACAGTTATCCTGAAGGTGCAGGCGGTGGGGAGACGAGATGGGTTCCCCGAGCAACCTGGACCTTAGTTCAGGTGGCCCCTAGTTGGGCTCTTGGTTTCATCGTGGCAGTGGCCCAATACTCTGGGTATAGAGAAGGGACTTGATGTCCCGGCGCATGTGAGGGGCGCGTTGTCATACAGGCAACATTGACTCCGCTACTAGCTGGAATAGATAGTAGCTCTGAGCTGGCAGGGCGGCCTTAGACTCAGTCATTGTATGGGGTGGTTGCCGCGAAGGCTTACTGCGTTCCGGCGAGATTTGGATGTTGGTCTTGTACTTGTCAACCTGATGAGGGTCAGGACAGAGGCTAACGCCTAGGAGCCCACCCTGGGACTTCGGTCCCCTAATACGGTACAAATGCTGGGGGTGCCATTTGACATTGCGCGTATATTCATTACATGCTCCAGCCGGGACATCTCTAAGCTCCCGTGTGTAAGGGGAGACAGGACAAGGAAGAGGAAGGAAAAATCGCGCACGGGCCGTGGCTACGTCCGTGGTTAGGGTACTGCTCGGGCAGTAAATTAAAACTCAGTCTTAAAAAATCACTTCCATTCTGTCCGTCAACACCCGCTAGGCTTAAGGAATAATAAAAAAAAAATAAATAAACATTTCAAATTCAAAATTTCATGTTGGTAGTTTTAGGTTTGTAATGTAGGATAGTATGGACTATCCAGGCAGGTATAACCCAAATTAAACTTTGTGATTATTGTCATACAGTTCAATGAAACTGTTATAACACCACGGAGATTACGATCAATATCAAGATTATGATTCGATCGATTCTTAACACAATCTTAATATTTCATGCAAGTCCAATGAAGTTTGTGTAAGTTGTATGCTCGTTTGAAATTCACCAAATTTCGTTGCGAGAGGACGGTGGCTCTTTGTTTCCGTATTTTGGTATTAATAAGCGTATTAATTCATACCAGTGAAAAGTTACTTTCCGCGATGTAGCCAGTAGTTGTTCCAGTACATTGAGTCAACTGTGCCGAAAGAGTCGTAGAACATTTGTTCCTTTTATTTTATTTTCTTCTCTCCTTTCTTAAAACCTTTTGGTAAGTTTCATTTCTTTATTTACAAATTGAGCACTTGCAGTCCATAAAACACAGTGCACTAACGGTCAATTGGACTTGGAAAGGAACTATAAAATAAACGCAACTGTTGCCAAATCCAAGACAACGAAAAAAGTAGAAGTGATAAAGGTAAAAAAACAACTGACTGATACGAAATCTGATGTTTGAAGAACATAAGATTTGACCGCGATTCTCCTCTTGTGAAGGAGAAAGAGGACCGGTAACAGGCGTTATCGGTTATCTCGATACCAATTTAGCAAATATCTTTGCTTTACGTGTGTAATTCTTTCTTTGTCGAAGGAAACGATCTTCAGCCAAAGCCACTTGTCGGAGCACACTACATAATAATATAACAAATAATATTAATTATAATATTTCTGGGGGGACAGCGGAGCGAATACGGCTCCTTAAAATTTTAAGAAAGCACGTCTGTAAAATAATTGAGCAGTAACATTCATCAGCTTCATTCCGGCACAAAGCGAAAACAACAATTAAACAGCCACAGCGATTCCGAGAAATCGTAATCGCTGTCACATAAAATTACAAAATCAAATCAAATCAATAATGCGTTTAAAACAAATTCACCAGGTTCAAAATTCACCAAATTCAAAATCTCAATTAAAACATTCGCTAAATTTATAAAACTCGAACGTTTTCATTTTAATCATTAAAGCTCAATTTCCAATGTCACTCGCTCATTGGCTGCGAGTTTTTCTCCGTGCGTCACCCGACGCAGTCGGAGCTCAGTCTTGTGTGAGCCTCCTGGCAGTAAGCTTCGTGAATGCAATGCTCGTAAAACGTTGTTTTCGACATATGCTGCATATTCAGTTCAAAGTACAGTCTTGTGTGAGCCTCCTGGCAGTAAGCCTCGTGAATGCAATGCTCGTAAAACGTTGTTTTCGACATGTGCTGCATATTCAGTTCAAAGTACAGTCTTGTATGAGCCTCCTGGCAGTAAGCCTCGTGAATGCAATGCTCGTAAAACGTTGTTTTCGACATGTGCTACATGTTCAGTTAAAAGTGCAGTCTGCTCTCAGCCTCGTGGCAGCAAGCCTCGTGAATGCAATGCTCGTAGAACGTTGTTTTCCACATGTGCTACATGTTCAGTGTAAGGTCTAGTCTGTGAAATGCTCGCAGAACGTTGTTTTGACACGTGCTACGTATTCAGTTCAAAATGCAGCGTTTAGCAACAGTAAGCTGCAATCTCTTCATACGAGCCTCTCCCTTGTGTTGCATAACGCGAGGGGAATCCATCAACGCTGCCTGAAATGCTGCCTGTGCCACGTGTTATGTGATGGTGTTTCTGGCGAGCGCCAGACTATGACAGCTTCTTCATGGCGAGCCTTTCTGCCTCGTGTCCCCTGACGCGAGCGGAAGAAAATGTCCGCATGTGTAACTGTGCAAATGTTGATCAAACAATGTATCTCTTACTTGCCTATTATGCTTGAATTTAATATATGTGATTTATGTCACTTATAAACTTACTTTCCTTAAAGTACAACAGCAGTAATCTCACAAACAGATGCAACCTGTCCAAAGCTGGTCCTTCGAATCCCTCTAAATAAGTTGAACTATTGAAGGTGTTGGGGGAAGGAGAACAGGATATAAATTTTCTCTTGTGTGTCAAGCATTTTTCAAGGGTCATTTATATGTATGTGTTATTATTCTTTTAAGGTTAGGAAAGTAATTTTCAAAGTGTAAGATTAGTTTATATCAATCAGTGTCTGTTATGTGTTGGCTTCCTGTTAAGAATTTCACATCCAATCCCAATCGGTGCACCTGATGCTAATTAACTTGAGTGTTAAGTGGAATATTAATTCTTAATAGCCACAAAATACAAACATTCAAAATGTCTAATTACACTCCTCCTAAGAAGGTCACCACTTTGATGACCAGGCTGGAAGCTAATTCTACTTCTATTAACAAATTCTTAACAGAGAATGAATCTCTCACTCAAAGCAAACATAAAGAGCTTTCAATTAAATTAGAAAATTATGACAAAGTCTTCAACAAACTGGATGCTGCTGTTGATGCTATCGAGGCATCACCTGAGTTCTATACTGAGCTAGAAGAATTTCTTGCCAAATGTTATGAAATTCAAGCTTCAGCATCCACTAAATTATCAGACTATGAATCAGCTCATGCTGCAAAGACTAATTTAGACAACACTATCACCTCTTGTAGCAATTCTTGTTCAAACAAATCCAACATCAAGCTTCCTGAAATTAAATTACCAACTTTTGATGGGGATATTTTAAATTGGTTGACATTTAAAAATGTATTTGAAGGGCTAGTTGTACAATCTGAATTACCAAATTCTAGTAAATTTTACTATCTTTCTGGTGCTCTCAAAGGAGATGCCAAAAACCTTTTGCATAATTTGCCCATAACAGATAGTAACTTTAATGTTGCCTGGGAATTGTTGAAACAAAGATACGATTCACCCAGATCACTAGTTGCCCGTATTCTCAAACCTCCACAACTCGTTGTAGGTTCTGCCAATTCATTAAGAAACTTAATTGATTTTTATAGACTGCATGTGAATTCTATTAAGGGAATCAATCAGGAAACAAGTCTCGCCGATTTGTTACTAATAGCTCTCATCTCAAAGGGCTTACCTTCTGACATCTTAAAAATTGTGGGAGCTATCATTGTCAGAGAAAGAGCTGCCCACCTTTGACTCATTGTTAGAGTATTAGAATTGCATCAACGTAGCTTAGGAGTCATTGACGATCCAGTGCAGACCTCATTAAAATCTAATGAGAAATTTAATTCTACAAAATTTGCAAGTAACAATAGTGTAAAAAACAAAGCCCCAACTTGTCCCAAATGTAAATCTGAACATCTTATTAAAGATTGTCATGCGTTTTTAGATCTTACACCTAAAAATCGTCAGGAATTTATTAATAAGGTTGGCAGATGTGTGAAATGTTTCAATCCTAAAACTAATGGTCACTCCTGCAATTTCAAGTGTGCAATTTGTGCCAGGCCTCATCACAAGCTTTTGCATTTTGGTGAAAACCCTCCAACAGATACACATCTTGCTGCCACCATACCAAGCAGCTTAACCAAAGCTGCTAGTTCTGTACTCATTCCAACTGCGGAAATTGCTTGTGTTGCTAACAATGGCAAGGTTAAAAACATTTGTATCACTTCTTGATACGGGTAGCAGCGTGAATTTAATTACTCGAAATGCTGCAGCATCACTTAATTTGCCTACTGTAAAAACACCAATCACCATTTCAGGAATATCTTCTAATGTAATGACAAGCACACACAGTGTTACTTTCACCATAAGGCCATGCAATATCAATTCTGAGTGGTCACAAACAATCACTTGTGCCATTGTTTCTGACATACCTAGGTCTTTGTGTGTTAGTGTCAATGCTGATCACTGGAAGTTGCCCACTGATATTGTTTATGCTGACAACTCATTCGAGCACTCGAAGTCAATAGACCTCTTGTTGGAGCAGATGTTTTCTTTGACATTCTGTTGCCTAGGCAGCGCAAAGGGTTTTAGTAAAGATCTTCCTGTACTCCAGGATACAGAATTGGGCTGGATAGTTGCTGGTAAAATTCCTTCAGACAACCACACTTCCCCACAGTGTAACTTAGTCCAAATCCCGTTCGATCTACCCAATGAAATTAAAACATTTTGGGAGATTGAGGGGGTCACACCCACCAAATTAATTCTCGATGAGGAAGAAGTGGTCGAATCCCATTTCATGTCCACCCATTTTAGGGATTCTACAGGCAGGTATACAGTAAGGTTGCCTACCAACACTAAATTGGACCTGTTAGGAGATTCAAGAGCTCAAGCCACCAAACGGCTTCTGGCCTTAGAAAAAAGATTCATAAGAGATCCATCATTAAAAAAATCCTATCACGAGTTCATCCACGAGTACATAGAGTTAGGACATATGCAGCCTGCATTGCCCTCTAATGATCGTGTTAATTATTATATGCCACACCATGGGGTCCTAAAAAACAGTGAAAGTACTCCTATAAGAGTAGTTTTGATGCTTCTGCCAAAACAACCACTGGCATTTCACTTAATGATGCACTTATGAACGGTGGCAAAATTCAGGATGATCTTTTTGATCTATTGCTCAAGTTTAGACTTAACGAAATTGGCATTGTTGCTGATTTAAAAATGATGTTTCGCAAAGTCAATTTAGATAAAACTGATTGGAACTTGCAGCACGTGCTCTGGAGAGATTGTCCCTCTGAACCTATACAAGATTTCGTGCTAACTACTGTGACCTATGGTCTTAAACCAGCTACCTTTCTTGCGATTCGAACATTATATCAGCTCGCAGCCGATGAAAAGGCAAGCTTTCCCATGAGTTCCCATTTATTGACAAGTAATTTTTATGTGGATGATTTCTTGTTCTCTTGTTCAACCACTGATATTGCTAAAAATGTTATAGCCGAAATCAACACACTCCTGTCTAAGGGTGGTTTTCTATTGCGTAAATGGGCCTCGAATAATAAGGCAGCACTTGAAAATCTGTCAACATCCTTGTTAGCTAAATCTAGTGAGAAAATTTTCGGTTCTAAGATTCTGAGCAGATTTCTACTCTTGGATTATCCTGGAACACTGCTAGGGACAGCTTAGTTTGGTCTGACAAAATTGATTTCAACACTAGCAAATTTACTAAAAGAACAATGCTTTCTGTCATTTGTTCTCTTTCGATTCCTTTAGGTTTGTTGGCTCCATCTATCATTACTTGCAAGTTGTTATTTCAGAAATTGTGGAGTTATGACTTAGGTTGGGATCACACATTACCACCTGACATAGCCCCTAATTGGCATGAGGTATTTTTATCATTAGCGGACATTCCCAATTTAGAGACACCACGGTGTGTACTGCCTTCGAACTGCTCGAACATACAGCTGCACGGGTTTTGTGACAGTAGCCTGAAGGCTTATGGCGCTGTCATCTACATTCTCTCTACAAATGAGCATAACATCACTACCTCTAAATTGCTCTGTGCCAAATCACGAGTGGTACCATCTAGCATGAAGGCTAAGGGTGACGTGGCCCTCACAATCCCTCGCCTGGAACTGTGTGCAGCAGTCCTCTTAACAAAACTTGTAAATAAGGTAATAAAAATTTTTGCTAACAATTTTCTGCCTGATAGTGTCATGTTGTGGACCGACTCCAATATTGTTTTGGATTGGTTAAGAACACCTCCTCTTAAAGGTAACATCTTCGCTCGCAATCGCGTTCAATATATCAGAGAGGCAACCAACGAATTTACCTGGAGGCATGTGCAATCAGCAGAAAACCCAGCTGATTTGCTCTCTCGCGGTGTGAAACCAAGGGACTTAGTCAATTCCAGCATTTGGTGGTTCGGGCCCAATTTTTTAACACTCCATTCAGAATTATGGCCAACTAACGGTATTTTAGTTATTAAAAATTCTGTCCTGCTTCTTTCTAACGTCAATTCAAATTATTTAAATGACAGAATTTGTTCACACTATGGTTCTTATTACAAGGCTTTAAGAGTAATGGCTTACATTTTAAGATTTATTACCTTGCTTAAATCAAAATCTGGTAAAGTAGAAAAATTTAAAACTCCTTTGCCACAACATTTAACAGTCTCTGAACTTGATGCTGCTGAAGTTGCAATGCATCAAACTTTTGCAACAAGCTGCCTTTCCACTGTTTTGAAGGCACTTGATAGCAATCCTAATTGCCCTGCCAATAGTGGTTTGTTGCCACTTAATCCGTTCATTGGATAAACAAGGATGTTTAAGAGTAGGCGGAAGATTATCAGAAGCAGAACTGCCGTTCAACACGCTTCACCCACTGATTCTTCCTCGCACACATCACTTTACCAGTGCTCTAATTCTCAATGCCCATTTGAATTTGTCACATGCCAATGTACAAGTGCTGACAGTGCACCTACGACAGCGCTTTTGGATAATTTCGCTTCGTAAGCGATCAAATCAGTGATTCGTAGATTGTAACTTGCTTCAGACATGCGCCTACCCCGGCGCAGCAATTAATGGGTAATTTGCCTTCTGTGCGCGTTACACCTAGCCCGACATTTTCCACTGTGGGGGTGGATTATAGTGGACATTTCTGGCTAAGGTTTGATGTCCGTGGCAAGGCCTGTACAAAGGTCTACTTGCTTTGTTTGTTTGCATGGTAACCAAGACAGTTCACATCGAAATTGTTAGTAATTTGACCGCTGAAAACTTTCTACATGTCTCTCAAGCGCTTCACTGCTCGGCGAGGTTTGCCTAGTGCCATTTATTCGGACAACGCTACCACCTTTGTAGGCGCCCAATAAGCGTCTCGAAGCTCTCCATAAAGCTATTCAATCTCTAGTATTCCAAAAGGCAGTGATTGATTTCTGTACGAAATTCTCGTATTAAATGGCATTTTATAGCGCCCAGGTCTCCCCATGATTGGAGGAATTTGGGAGGCAGGTATCAAAATGTTAAAGCGCCATCTGATCAAAGAGCTAGGTGACACAATGCTCTCTTATGAGCAGCTTCTCACCCGTGACAACTCACGTGGAGGCCATACTTAACTCCAGACCACTTATTCGTCCCACTGACGTGTGTCTGAATTCAACTATCGTACTCCAGGACACTTCCTAATAGGCAGAAGCGCTCAAGGCACTAACAGAACCCAACTATTTGAACCCAAATCTTTAAGATCACATTGGGACTCAACACAGCATGCACTCTGCACCATCTGGAAAAGATGGAGTAAAGAATATTTGCAGTCGCTTCAACAACGAAAGCAAGTGGAACACTGCTTCACCTAACATAGCCTTGCGCACCCCTGTGCTAATCATAGATGACAATCTTCCCACCTTGGAATGGAATGGGTATCTCTTCGCAACTGTTTCCTTCACGCGATGGCGCGGTCAGGACAGTCGAAGTTAAAACACAATTGGTGTATCATTAGACACATCAATAGATTGTGTCCCCTTCCTTTGGAATAGTCACATCCATCTTCTCATTTAAGTTGTCAGTTAAGCTGTCAGTATTTATATCATTGTACTCATGTTATGTTATTATATGCCTTAAGATTTATATTTGTGTATTTCAGTCATGTTATTGTGTTGCTCAGGGCTTATATTTGTGTTTATCTTGTATGTCATTGTCATTGTTATTATTATTCTATGTCATTGTAATGTCTGTTATTTAGGATTTCCTTTCTTGTATAGTTTTGTATGTCATTATTATTGCATCATTGTTAGGATTCATGTTTTCTCAAGTTTAGGTATTCAATGCCAAGTTGTACATAATCTTTCAATGGCATAGTTGTAGGGTCTGCAGTAATTTAGTTTATTTTAGGATTAGTCAGTTTTTAGGTAAGCTTGTAAACATTTTTTTTGGCTCAACCATTATCAACGGCTAGGTACAACGTCTTTCAGAATAGTTCCAAGTTGCCACGATGTGATTGTATCTTTATTTCCAATTAGTGGTATATTCCTGTTTTTTGGATATCACTCATACCAATGTACAACACCCAGTTGTACACATTCATGTCAGGCTTAGCTGAAGAAATGTCATTAACAGACCTTTCCTTAATTTGGTTTGTGCTGATGTCTGTCAATTCAATTTGTGTTAGTATTAGATATTTTAAGCTAGTCGCACATTTCTCGTCGTTGTTACGCAGCGACATACGCCCATCGCGGGTTCCTCCAATACCTATTCATAGGTTATTGCAATACTCAATACGAGTTTTCATTCGCGATGTTAGCTACGCTCATCGCACATTTCTCGTCGTTGTTACGCAGCGACATACGCCCAGCCCAATACCTATTCATAGTTATTGCAATACTCAATAAGTTCATTCGCGATGTTAGCTACGCTCATCGCCACATCACGCCGCAATCCCGTTCCTCCAATACCTATTCATAGGTTATTGCAATATCAACACAGTTTTCATTATGTTAGCTAGCTCATCGCCTTTCTCGTTGTTACGCACCAAAACGCAATACCTGCGTTTGCCTTTCTGTAAGTTCGATGTTGCTTAGCTCATCGCCTCCCACCATCAAACGTTTTTTCTGTTTTATTACTTTTATTTACTCGCTTTAATCTTAGCAGCATTTAACATCACAATTTATCATTATTAGTAGTTAAGGTGTTTTTATTTTATTTAAAATGTTTGTACTTAATGTTTTCATTTTTTCAATTGGATTTCCCAACACACTGTACAGCACAGTGCACTCAAACCATCCACAGGCCTCGGCCTTCCTTACCACGCCTTCTACTTTCGTATTCCCACCCAAATAGCCAACTGCTCCTCCATTCTTATATCGAAAGCAATATGCTTTCTGTGGGGGTGTATGTCGGAGCACACTACATAATATATAACAAATAATATTAATTACAATATTTCTGGGGGGACAGCGGAGCGAATACGACTCCTTAAAATTTTAAAAGCACGTCTGTAAAATAATTGAGCAGTAACATTCATCAGCTTCATTCCGGCACAAATCGAAAACAACAATCAAACAGCCACAGCGTTCCGAGAAATCGTAATCGCTGTCATAAAATTACAAAATCAAATCAAATCAATAATGCGTTTAAAACAAATTCACCAAATTCAAAATCTCAATTAAAACATTCGCTAAATTTATAAAACTCGAACGTTTTCATTTTAATCATTAAAGCTCAATTTCCAATGTCACTCGCTCATTGGCTGCGAGTTTTTCTCCGTGCGTCATCCGACGCATCCGGAGTTCAGTCTTGTGTGAGCCTCCTGGCAGTAAGCCTCGTGAATGCAATGCTCGTAAAACGTTGTTTTCGACATGTGCTACATGTTCAGTTCAAAGTGCAGTCTGTGTGAGCCTCGTGGCAGCAAGCCTCGTGAATGCAATGCTCGTAGAACGTTGTTTTCGACATGTGCTACATGTTCAGTTTAAGGTCTAGTCTGTGAAATGCTCGCAGAACGTTGTTTTGACACGTGCTACGTATTCAGTTCAAAGTGCAGCGTTTAGCAACAGTAAGCTGCAATCTCTTCATACGAGCCTCTCCCTTGTGTCGCCTAACGCGAGGGGAATCCATCAACGCTGCCTGAAATGCTGCCTGTGCCACGTGTTATGTGATGGTGTTTCTGGCGAGCGCCAGACTATGACAGTTCTTCATTGCGAGCCTTTCTGCCTCGTGTCCCCTGACGCGAGCGGAAGAAAATGTCCTGCATGTGTAACTGTGCAAATGTTGATCAAACAATGTATCTCTTACTTGCCTATTATGCTTGAATTTAATATATGTGTTTTATGTCACTCACAAACTTACTTTCCTTAAAGTACAATAGCAGTAATCACACACAACAGATGCAACCTGTCCAAAGCTGGTCCTTCAAATCCCTCTAAATAAGTTGAACTATCGAAGGTGTTGGGGGAAGGAGAACAGGATATTCCCGGAATACAAAAAAAGTCCGCTGCTCTCTCTCACCAATCTCATTCCCCACCCCCCCGTTTCGTTTCTGCCATTGTTAAAAAAACAGCCATGGGAATGGACTGAACTTCACGAAAAGCGATTCCAAGATTTAAAGGCTCGTTTTTATCATTCCTGTATAATTGCCTATCCTAATTT
>JAHLJT010005638.1:0-41127 GCA_031308135.1 Acheta domesticus
GGTTTATACGCTCACAACGCAAGGTGTTTTATAAAAGAAAAGGTATTCAGCAAAAAACCACTATTTTAATGACTTTAATAGAATATAATTTATATTAGAAAACATGTCTCATAAGTTATTTAGATATTTAATTTGTTTAAAAAAGCATCTAACAAAACTTTTTGTGACTAATTATGTAATCTCATATGCATCATAATAGATAATAAAAATAAAAAAAGTATTGTATGTATTTTATTTAAAACCCAGATATAATTTCCCATTTAATCATAACTTGGAAAGGTCTATTAATCGTTAAACCTATGCAGCTCGTATGGCTGATTCTAGCTCGTAGCCGTATGCGAGGATCCAGGCTAACTATTCTATTTTTTAAACAAACGAGCTAGAAAACGAGGAATACAGAGTCTCGGCTTCGAGCTCTGTGAGTGTAAAAGGGTTAAAAGAGAAACAAACAAAAGGATTTCAGATTGTTCCAGTAATGTACAGATTGTCGATGACATATACAAAGAGACATCACTACACCTTCCATTTCTTAATTCTCTCCTCATATCTCCCGATATGAATCCCCCCCCTACCTTTCGTCTTTCCGAACCCCTACTTTCTCCTTTCGGAACACTAACCGCCCCCCCTTAACATTCGATGTAATATAAAATACGCGCGTCAATGTGGCGACGATAGACGGAGAGAAAGATGAATGATGATCGACATCATTATTCTTTATACAATACTCACAGGTATAAAAAAAGTATTTGTAAATATGCGTCTAATGGAAGAATCTTTTAAAAAGTTTGTGTATACGACCGCATCACAAATATTGGAAGAATCGCGTGGCCCGAAAAACGTTACCACATATAAATATTATTTTCTGATAACTCTTTCGAAATGTCTACAAAGAATATTATTAGAATTGCCGTTGGATGTTAGACAATACGTCGTAATAGTTTCAATAGATTCTTACACGCCGTTATATTGGGCCTGTAAAAATGGATACCTAAGAATTGTCCGATTTTTATTAATCCAATGTATGCAAACACGGAACAAGCGGGAATGTGTAAGGGGTTTGTTTTGCAACTCCCCTGTGGTGTGCCGCTTTTATGGACATATACCTGTTGTGGACTATCTCATGAAAAAAAAGAAGTCAATGTTAACGCAATCTCGACAATGGTTTGATCACCATACAAATCGCATGTTTTAAAAGTCACGTTTGAAATCGTAAAAAAGTTACTCGATCATAACGCTAATCTTCACCAAATTGTTTAATGTTATCAGTTGAAAACATTGATTTGTGTCGATATCTATTAAATATAAGGGGTGGTAGTGGTCTTGATATAACTTTGCAAGACTATAACGGTAATACAGCGTTACATTATGCCGTTATTAAAAATAAGGTACATGTACGAAATTGTTTGATAGAAAAGGGAGGGAGCAATCCCATGACATTCAATAAATTTGGAGATGACGTAATGCAAACAGCGTGTATTTTAATCGAAAAGAAATATTTTTATATCTCATTGAAAGGGTGAAATATACTCCCGAGCGACTGGCGTGTGGTTACGAATTGCTGAGTATGGTTGTTAGAGGTGAAGAAGAAAAGTGTAAACTCGTTATGGAAGCTTTACGCATTCGTGAACGATACAACATTCCAAAAAAAGAGAAACGGGAAGTGTGGCTGTTTTGGCAGAGAATTTACTACTCTACAAGACATTCAAAATGTATGAAAAATTATTGAATTTCAAAATCAACGCGATTCTCGTATATAACCGAATACTTGGCGAGAAACACTATCAGACATTATATGAATTGGTGATATTAGGTTACATACACTTTGATAAAAGAAATTACCGTAAAACTATAGATATATTTTTTACATTTTAGAAAAATTATTAAACCCCAAAACTTTGGTAATTTATATTATACATGATGTCATTAGTTTTATTTTACGATCCCAACGTTCATATTTTATTCGAAGATGTTATAGGGTTATTTAAATATCTCGTGCATAAATATCCAAAGATTAAACAAAGATTTAACGGATATCAATACGGTTTAAGCGTATTAAATAATCAATACCACGATATCTATTTACAATGCTGGTCCGATTGTTTCCATTATTAGTGAAGTGAAAAGACATTAGAACAAAAAAGAGTTGTCGATGAGCTGTAATACAGCTTCTACGAATGAATTATGAATTTCTGTTAAGTTATAGCTTTTAGCATTACCTCAATCATAACAAAAGCTTTACGCTCAGCTTCTCCGTTCGTTACGGATTCGAAGATAAGTTCGTTTTTGGTGTTATGTTCCGTATATCTTTTTGAAATTTGACTTGAGAAAATTTTTCGTCTATCAATAGATACATACAGTTCCGAGTCGCCTTTCTTTGTAAAATGTGATATCATGGCCCGTGTAGCGATACATCTATCTTTCGTGAAGGATTCGCTACGTATGGTGTATTGTCGTAATTATGGTATATTGCTTCGGAATTAACGGAGATGCGATGAATTTGCGACGTTTAATACGAATTCTTTGTTCACTTAGTTTATTGACAGGTGTTTCTCCTTCCGCTGAAAAAACTATAATGTCGGAATTTGAAGGAGAATGTCCGAGCAACGACTGCGTAAAAAATTGTTTGCGTGTTCCCCGACCTCGTTCATATCTTGGGAGGAGAATAACGTATAATTCGGTCCGTTTAACATTTCACATTGATTTTCTTTCCATAGATTTGCAATAAACTCTACATTTTTTTCATAATTTCGCTCAATGAAGGCATGATATACACGGGGGCGTCTATAATAAGAACGTTACAAACTTTTCGGTTGTTTCAGTATCCCAACCGTAGTCACATTTACGATATCTGTAGTTTCGATTACTTGGGTGAACGCTCATCCAATTGCAATTTTGTCTCAAGAGTCGTTCGTTGAATTTATTGAGATAAGTTATACCCATGATGGAGGAGGAAATCCAAGAATGGCTTGAAACAGAATCTCGACGTGATTTTGAGTCTCAGTCCGCTGACGAAACGATTCAGCACCACAGAAAGTCTTAGATAATGATGACGATGACGATAGTGTTTTTGAAGCTAACATACTCACTCCACTGTTTTATAGTGTTGTAGGAATTGCGGTCATTAGCCTATTACCAAAGTCTACAATTGATCAGTTTTTTCGAATATTAGGAATATTTGTATTTCTTTTATATTTTCCATAATTTTATCTTGCTATATGATGCTTACGATATCACGAAAGACATTCAAAATAAGTTTTTGTTAATGAAACAAAAAATAAATACGAAAATTGAAGAAGCTATAATTCAATACATGTAATAGTAGTCCAAGCTGTAAATTGATAAATTTGTAATTGTAGGTTTTATTGTAACTTTTTTTACGATAGGTTCACGTTTTTGGTTTAAAATTATATTTCATATCGTGTAATATTTTACAAAAGCTTAGTAATTCGTTTTGACATTTTTGAGCTGATTTTTCATCAGTTTTTAGTGATTTAGTGATTCCTCTAATCCAGTTGTTAAAAAACCTCTCAGCTATCTTAAAATTTGAACAATGAAGTCCAACGAGTAAATAATAGACAAATAGAGTTTCGCTTTCGATACAAGAACGAAGTAGATTATATGTATCAAAAGATAATCCACTACACATATCTTTGAAATAATTATATTTAAAAAATGTTTTTTTATATATAAAAGGATAAGATGTTCGTTATTACGAATATTCTCTACGTATTTTTTAATTTGATGTACGTAGTACCGTTACATTCGCCAAAATTTTCCCAACATAAATGATCTCCTTTTAAATTATTTGCATTATATCTTTTCCTGATGACATATTTCTTTTCACAAAATATAAAATAGAAAGGAAAATTATAGAAAAAAAGGAATATAAACAATTATGGTGAAGAGGAGAGGGGATACAAATAATGACACACTCTTAGTTTTACTATCTATACGCATGGGGTTATAAATAATGATTTTCAGGCTTCCAGTATAGTTAGTTGACTTTCGCACTCTCACAATGAAACGTTGGAGTGCCGAGTTTTGGGAAGCTAGGCGTAAGGAGCTAAAGAAGAGCAACGGGCAAAGATGTATGAATCTTTAAAGGAATGTGAAAAATTATTAAAAACAAAGCGAACGGTATTGAAAGAAAAAGGATATGATGAAAAACAATTTGATCAAAGTAAACTAAAATTCGATGATCTTAATGAAAAACACAAATCGAAATTGAATGAAGACCAGAGAGAAGATGAAGTGACGCTAATACGTAAGAATAAGATGAAGAAAATGTTTACAAAAGTATTTACAAGGATTCACAATTATTTTTCGTAAATCCTTGTGTTTTGTACACAAGGCCGTGAACGGGGAGATGTCCCCCTCTCATACAGAGCAATGGATGGGAGGGGGTCCCCTCTTCTATATACCCCTGGAAGGGGAGAGCCCCCCACCTACTAGAAGACGACAACGAAACGATAGATTACCAGATCGAGGTATAAAAACGGCGTTACATGAGTAAGCTAGTGTCTTGGTGATGACAATACACATGTAACCATGAGCGGTAGCAAAAACACAAGTAAGCTGCAACAAGAAATTAAAAAACTATTTGTAAAAATGTATAATAAAAGAAGGTTTCGTGGTCTTGAAATACAGTTTTTTGAAGCTTGTAGAATTTTAGATTTACTTCTTAATCACTTGGAGAGTACGGATAATCCGCTAACGCTTCGTCGAGCAATTTTTGAAGGCAATGTGTTTCCACTAACGCTTCATCGAGCAATTCTCGAAGGCAATGTGTTTATTATTGCCATTATGTTACGCGCTGGTGTTAATATAAATACTGTAGACAAATATGAAAAAACACCTCTTGAACTCGTTTCTATTTTCAAACAAAAGCACATTAGAAGACTTCTTATCGCGGCTTCATCGCAGTGAAAACAAAGAAGCAATTTTGGAATTGCTGGTACCTCTTCATCTCAATAAAAAGCATATGATTAACGCAATATGTAATGCAAATTTTGAAGCTTATTTGAGAATATGTAATGTAAGAATATGTAATTCAAATAAAATGAAATTTCAAATAAATGAAATGAATATAAATTTTTTATGTAAGAATATGTAATTCAAATAAAATGAAATTTCAAATAAATGAAATGAATATAAATTTTTTATGTAATTGTATTATTTTCTATTTGAAATGAAATGAAATATTTTGTCTTATTTTCTCTTCTTTCAAATAAATGAAATGAAATGAATATAAATTTTGTATGTAATTGTATTATTTTCTCTTTCAAATAAAATGTAATGAGTATATATTTTTTATGTAATTGTATTATTTTCTCTTCTTTCTAATAAATGAAATGAATATAAATTTTTATGTAATTGTATTATTTTCTCTTTTTTCAAATAAATGAAATGAATATAATTTTTGTAATCTTTATTTTTTCCCTCCTATTTCACATTCTCTTCTTTCAAATAAATGGTAATCTTTATTTTTTCCCTCCTATTTCACATTATTATTTGTTGTCGTAGAAAAACGATGTCTATCGTTCACTCGACGTATTTCTTGCAAATGGAGTTGAAAAACTTTGTTACCCGTCAACCGGAACTTAAGTCCCAAAGATCGAACAGGCTCCAAGAAAGACGCAAAATGATCGGTAATCCAAGCGAAAAATTTTGCAATATTTGTTTTGGAAGCCTGACCACCTTCTTTAAAAATATATTGCGATATCATTTCCTTTACTTCAGATTCCTTCACCACGTTATCGTACTGTTACTACCGGTAATGTTATAGTCGTGAATGAATCTATATTCGATGCTTGCCTCGCGGCGGAAATGTAAAGCCTTTTCGGATTCGGGTGGCATAGTCACTGGAATGTCCTCTCTGTCATCGTTCATAGAGTTTCGTAATAACATCATTGTCTTGGAACGAATGTAATTAACCAAGCCCGATATATCTAAGGTCTTTACGCGCGATCTTTCTCCAACGCGTTGAGACCAGCGTAAATTGATGGTATTAGGCGCTGACCCGCTTTTTGTAGCCTATCACTCAGAACGTGTTCAAATACTTTACGTGTATCAACGGCTGTCGAAAAATGATGTAAAAAGTTATAAATCATTCTTTTATCAACAGGTGTGATTTTATTTTGGAGAAAATGAGCAAAGTCCCGTCTGGTTATCATATAATCATCAGACACTTGATTGATAAACTTTTGTTCAAAGACAATTAAAAAAAGGCGCATAAAAAGCGCGTGACCGTTAATGTATGAAAGTTGATTCAAACCAAAAATCAGTTTACCATTTGTAGCGACCATGGATTGTGTGTTACCATGATGCTTGCGAGTGGAGGTCGGAAGAACCGTACAAATTTCATTGGCTGATTTTGGAATTTCTTTTTCATCCAAGATGAGAGCACGCTGCGTTTCTACTAAAAACTTCCATGGTTGATTATCCTTGCCCGATTCCTCACCCATAGTGGACGAGACGAGATTAAATGCACTGAGCAATATGGAAAGAAACGAACTTTTGCTCGTGTTTGGTGGTCCGACCAAAACTATAATCTGTTTCATCCAATTACCCGGATAAACTATGAGATGACAAAGACTCTCTAGAGCCTGTATTGTGGACACGTCGAATGAACACACCTCTATAATATACTTGATGTACGACGCTCCATTTCTCGTCAACTGCACGAGCGACTGTCTGTGGCGATTCACGTCCCTAATCGTGGACGTTGACTCAAAAAAGTTTACATCTTCACTGTTCATGGACCTATTGTCAAAGAAGTCTCTTCTAGCATTTTCCAACAGAGACAATATACACGCTCGTTGGTTTTCGAGATATCTCTCACGAGTGACGAGTTGTTCGACATTACCATATTCATTGAGGATGTTGCTTTCTTTCATAATGTCCTCTTGTCTCCAAATAAGAAGGTAAAATGACAACCGAATAAGCATTCAAAACTGTTGACATACGTGTTAAAATCCAATTTTCCACCGAAACACAAATCTCGGTCTTCAAAGGGATAAAAATGTGAAACAACCGCTTCTACCTTGGGATGATCATCTGTGATTGCATTTACCATCGACATATTTGGATATTTTTTACAATGAACTCGAAACTGAGCTTCTAATATATGAGTTAGAGTAGTCGTGTTCGTCAGCTCCACATACTTGTCGCAATTGTAATACCACACCTCTTCCCCTCGTTTCATAATTTGTAAAACGTATGTTTTTAAAAAGGTGATAAAGTCGTGTCTAAATAAAATTGATGCATTCAAAATTACCTTCATTTTTCGTATATTGAGAAAAAGGTTGTCGACTTTACCCGATAGAAGGTTGTGAATGAAACCAACAAACATTTTGAAGGTAGATCCGTCACTTCGGTCCAATTCGCCAATCTTGTTATAGTATAAAAAACCCATTTGGATCATAACGGCCACCATCGAACTGCCTCCCGTTCGTTGACGGGTAAACAAACTAAATACGTATTGCTTTTCGGTCGACATTGCATAATTCAACAAGGTCCACGGATTGTCGCTCGTCGATCGGTCCACGATTTGTCGCTCGTCGCACACGAGCAGTCCAAACAATGCTATGTCCTCTATACACAATTGTTTAAAAGTAACGAGATCCGCAAACACACAACTGACCGACTCGTGAACAAATAAGTACTGGATTACGTCAAAGACAATATCCCGCTTTTCCTTTGACGATAAACAATGGCTCC
The DNA here is from genome assembly GCA_031308135.1 of Acheta domesticus. Lineage (NCBI taxonomy): Eukaryota > Metazoa > Arthropoda > Insecta > Orthoptera > Gryllidae > Acheta > Acheta domesticus. The sequence goes on from JAHLJT010005638.1 coordinate 7,720, forward strand.
AATCGAGTTTTGTACACACGTTTATTGGTGGAGAACGAAGGGGGAGGGAAAATTCTTCGTTGTTTTTTTATTCTTCGATGGGAATAGGGGAAATCTTGTTCTGTGATATATTTTTTTAATCGTTTTACATTATCGAGATAATGAGAATGGTTATTACACGCATAGCGATTGGCAATTTCTATCAGTGTGGTAGCCACATATGCGTCGTTAAAACACATACCAAAAACACTTTCGACAATAAATACAAATTCGTTGCTCTCTTGAAACTGCTTTTTTTTATCATCTTTACACGTAATAATAATATTTTTAAGATGATTATAGACAGGTTTGCATGCCGTTCTATAATAACGCGCCTTCGTGAAACGTTCTACATCGTCGGTGAATGAGGAAAAATATCTCCACTCACCACGCATGTTTAATTTGTCGGCGAAAAATGCGTTTCGAAATGCTTTGGAAGACTCTAATAACGCCTTTCTGCTTTTTATTCTCTTTGTTATAACTTTTTTAATGTTCGAAAGCGGATGCCTCACGAGCGAAACGTTTGAGAACCACTGTACTGTCGCGTTACATTCAACACCCCGGGTTAGAAAGGGATTAAAGACGGGGTATTCTTCACACGCGGCCAATTTTTCTTCTTTGTCCGTGGTGACATCTGACGACGGCGGATGCGGCGCGGAACACAATACCGAGTCCGAAGAATGCGGCGAACACATTGTCGACGGGGGTGGTGGCGATGATTCTATTAGTACCACCGAATCGATATATTTTCTTTTCTTTTTTTCTGTCGTTTCATTTTCTTCCTCAAAATTCACCACTGAATCGATATCTCTCTTCTTTTTTAAAGTTGTGTGCTCATCTTCTTCCTCATCGTCACGAAAAGACTTGTATTGTTGGGCGGATATGATGTCATACGGAACTAATCGCGTTTTTCAATCCCACATTTCTCTGTTCGCGTCGTCTTCTGTATCATAATAACGTGATTCGAGAGCTACGGCACACACATCGGCGGCTTTCCCACCCGATACAAAGTCTGTTCCGAGCGCATTGAGGACGAATGTTGAATGATGGTTTCGCGTAAAAGGAATACAAAATGAACGGCAATTTTTATCCAGCTGATACGACGCGGGTAAATAGTGTGTAGCAACGTTTCGATCAATAAAATTTTGAATTTGAATAAAAATCGAATGATGAACAGATAAATGAGCAATAATGTGCACTCCGTGCGTTTTACTACTAAATGTAACGTAAATTGGTATCATTATTGCTTGTTCGCCTGTTACTTTACACAAAAAGGAACGAATTTTTGCCACAAATCCCACGGTGGATTTAGGATTATTTTCGTGACTTCTTTCTTTGTCTTTACATTCCTTACAATCAATATCAAACACAACGCGATGAACTATAGCGGAAGATAAGGACATACATTTAAAATCTAAAGTTTGTTTAAAATTATCATTATACCGCATTTGATCCAGATGTCGAAGATAACCATCGCGTAAATATAATTGTGCGTGTTTGTCCGTAAATCCCGTATCAAACAGACAGTCAAAGTCCGATCGAATAAACGTTCTCGTGTGAGGTTGTATGAACGACTTCTTTATACGTCTCTTATCATCCTTGGGTAATGATTTATATTTTAAATTAGAAAATATTTCAGATACGAAATCTATACCACAGCTGTTCAACATGATAAGTGTTATCTAAAGTGGAGATTTAATTGTTTATATAGTTAGTTCAGGGTGAACAACCGTCCTAATTTTTTTTTAAAAAAAATGATAACCCGTCAATAATGAAACAGCTGTAGTCTGTTTATTTTAAATTTTCTTATAATGTAACCCCTTTTAAAATGTTTGGATGGTTCAAGGTGAACGATTGTCTTTGAAATCGGTTTTATTTTTTTTTAATGGATAATCCGTCAACAACGAAACAGCTACAGTCAGTTTATTTTTAATTTTCTTATAAAATAATTCGTGTGAAATGTTTGAATGGTTCAAAGTGAACGACCGTCATTGAAGCGGATGTATTTTTTTTAATTAGATAATGGTTCAAGGTGAACGACCGTCATTGAAGCGGATGTAATTTTTTTTTTAAAAATTGGATAACCAGTCAACAACGAAACAGCTATAGTCTGTTTATTTTGCATTTTCTTATAAAGTAACTCGTGTAAAATGTTTTGATTGGCGATAAAGTATTCATCTTTTGTGTCCAAATATTTAACATAATAATCAGCGCGTATGTGTATAACGTAAACAAGGCGACGGTTACTAGTTTCAGTTTCTGCTAACCAAGCAGGTCTTTTTTGACAAATATCATCTTCCATCATTTGTACTGGGGAAAAATAATAAACCAAATCACCTATAGCATCGTAGCAGGAATTTGCTAAATTTTTTATTTTTTTGTAAGCGCTAACTTATTATTTAAATACTTTCGAAACGGAAACAGATGTTGCATATTTTTACCTGTCTTGCTTGATATAACGTCTTGCTTGAAACAACGTGGGGTCGTCAACTTTCGTGTCTCCTCTTACAGAAAAATCGTGACGCCTTTACAGGGCAATCAGTATGGTTTGTCCACGGAACCCCTCCCCTTCCTCGGTAATTTCCATTTTTTTATAAAATTTGTTTTGCATATAATTGAGGATTTCTTCTTCTCCGATTACGACCGCCTTTTACTGTAATCGGTATATTTTGTATTGTTATAGGGATATCATTTGGATACATAACGTAATACTTTGCCATATTAAACATAGGGTAACACTGTCGTAGATACGCGTACAATTCTTCAAAATTCATCTCATTAACTGCTTGCTTTATATTGTTCGTCGGATCATTATCTATTAGTTGAAGTTTCGTAATCATCATGTCAAAAATTTGAGTCAGTAAATCTCCGGCACCCTGATGCCATTTTTTATCGATTTCTCTTTTCCACAATTCGAAAAAATCGTCGTTTCCTCCGTTTCCTTGAATAATTTTTTCTACTACTTGTTTTACCGTCTTAAAAAACACTCTAAATATCGCTTTGTCTACTCGCATAAGTTCCAACGGAGCCGGAAGACTTATGTACACAATAAAACGAAATAAAATAGACGAATGGTGAATAATTGACTGAAGAGTGCTATTATTTAACACTGAAGGTGAAAAATTATAAAGAGTCATCACGATCTCTATATTTGGCATATTGACTATGACGATGGGAGAATTTACTGTTTTATTACATTTAATAAAATTACCTTTTCGTCTATTAATACAAATGGAATTTTCATGAGCATTGGTTAGATAATCGTGAAGTTGACGTGGAAAGTCGGGAGAATCTTCAATATTAACCACAACGTTTTGGGGGTCAATTTTAAATTCGCTTATGTTTTTTACGTTTGCTAAAATATCAGGATACCGATTGTTTAAAATTACATCACTTTCTAGAGTTTCCATGTCAATTGGAAGTTGTGTATTCTTTGGTATTATTCTATGAGTTCTAAGATAATTTCGAATATTATGAATGTTATAGTCTTCATTACGTTGTTGATTCGTTGGTGCTACTTCTATCGTTCCGTCTACAGTCAATACATGACCGCGGTGACGAACTCGCCTGCGAGGGGGATTGCGATTTCGCGTGCGGCGAGTGCGTCTTGAGATGGGGTTGTTGTCAACATTGTTGTTGCTGTTGCTGCTTGAACTTTCATCGGTCGAAGCTGGTGTCTGTTGAGGAACAGCGGGTACTTGAGGAGTTGAAGGAATGGGTGTTGGTGGAGTTAATGGTTGTACAGGTGTTCGTGGAGTTAATGGTTGTACAGGTGTTCGTGGAGTTAATGGTTGTACAGGTGTTCGTGGAGTTAATGGTCGTACAGGTGTTCGTGGAGTTAATGGTCGTACAGGTGTTCGTGGAGTTAATGGTCGTACGGGTGCTTGTGGCGTTAATGGTCGTCCGGGTGTTCGTGGTGAGAATGGTTGGAAAATGGGTGATTGTGGAGAAGGAGAGGGGTGTCGTGAAGGAGATTGTCGCAAAATGGGTTGTTGATAATGTGGTCCCGGATCAGGAGTGCGTGGTGGCATAAAAACACGCGATTGTGATTGTATTTGATGATAAAGAGCCTGTGATAGAGCTGGTTGTGATTTCGGTCGCGGTGGTCGAGAAGGGAATGACCGTGGTTGGGGTGCTTGAGGGGACAAAGGAACACGTATGTCGTTCGAAGCCATTAGGATTGGATTATTTGGAATTGTATAATACTGATCATTAGTGATTAAAGCCGTTAGATTGGGTTGAGACATATGTAGCCTTTTTGTTCTTTTTTATTACTTACGATTATGGGAGACAATGGTGATGTCGACAGTGGTGGTGTCGTCAAAGAGGACGAAGACCCCGACGATGACGTAGATGGAAGAGGTGATGTTTGTGTTGCGGGTTGTTTTTTTTGTGGGCGTTTACTGTGCACAATTGACGATGCTTGTGTTGTGTTTTTTCCCCTGCGCACTTTTTTTTGTAGGCGTTTACTGTGCACAATTCCCGACGATGTAGATGGAAGAGGTGATGCTTGCGTTGTGGGTGTTTTTTTCCTTTTTTTCGTGGATAAAACGGACCTTCGGCGATTGACGTGGGACTGATCGTCGTTAGATCGCCTAAGTTGGGGTGTACATTTCCTGAAGATGTAGATGGAAGAGGCAATGTTTGTGTTGATAGATAAAACGGACCTTCGGCAATTGAAGTGGGATTGATAGTTGTTAGATCGCTTACGTTAGGGTATGCAATTATTGGATCATTTTCAATAGCTCTGACGTTTACATTATCAAGAATTCTATAAATTTGTGCAAATTGTTCATCATTCATAAAATTCGCCAAATCTTCATCTGAAAACACTGTTAGATCTTTATTTTTTTTCTTGTTTTCGACGTATCGACTTTTCGACGCGTCATTTGTGTTGTCGTTTGGCTACCTTTTCCGCGTGTTTGATTATGCTTGTGATGCGTCGATGGTTATCACGTTCAATATCTTGTTGAATTTTTTCAGGATCTTTGTTAAAATGACCATATAAATGATTATTGATTTTTTCCGTATATTTAAACGTCTTATTACACGGCTTATATTTATACTGTGGTGTAGTCCTCTTAGTTAGTTCTTTGATGAATTTATTTTTACACTTATTTTTTATCTTTTTATTTGGGCTCGTTAACATTCGGTTTTTATTTCGATGACATATCAATGCTTGATTTTGATTTCTTTTTTTCCTTTCTCTCTTTTCCTTTCTAATTTTTTAATCATTCTATCAAGTCTTTCTAGTGCCAGGGGATGGACATTAACATTTGGATTCATTATAAGACGAGAGATTGTTCTTTCACGATATTAAACTTTCTTACCACTCTTATCTTTACATAATGATCACCAACAACAACTGGATAAATTTAGGAATTATAACATTTGTGGTAATATGTATTGTAATATCGTTTTATGTTTATGAAATAAAAATTGCTTTAGTCATTTTAGCAGCGTTTTTCGTAGGAATATTTTGTGGTAAAACAAAAATGATAGAATCTATATATAAATATCTAAACAATATTCAATCTCAAATCCAGCTCGCTCCTCGAGATAAGATGTAAAAAAAACTAGATCTCCCTTTACAGATACCTAATATTACACTCAAAGCCAGGTCGCCCATCGGAATAAGACGTGAAAACTCCAGACAATTATTCAATGAAATGTGAATTATTTTATTTTCTGTCTTATTCATAAAAAAAAGAAATTCAGAGAAATAATGATGTATAAGACATAATAATTTTATTTCAAATACTTAATCCTCTATCATGTTCTAGACATGACGACTCTGTATTATATAATTATCATTTTATATTTTATTTTACTCATAATGTCTCCTCCGAATCCGTGGACGGTGACAACGAAGCCTCCTTCCCTTGTCGTTTTACGTCAAGATAACAAACGAAATAAAAAAATTAAGACAAAGGAAGGAGATTTTTTAGCCGCCGCTGCGGTGGAGATGAACGATGGTTCGTTTGAATACATCGATTTATTACATGGTATATTTAAGCGCAATGAGGTCGTTGCTTGTGGCGGCAAAATATCACAAGAGAGTAAAAATAAACTAGTCGCAAATATAGATCGCATTTTGCTGGATCCAAACGTTATACAGGAATTGATTGCAAATAACTGTGAAGGCGCTATCGATGATAGAGGCAATGCTTTACATTTACGTGGCATCAATCGAAAACATTATTTTGTAAATTCCAACTTTGTATTTAAGTCGAATACGCTTCCTCTATACGACGACGCTCCGTGTGGAGACGATCTCGTCGAAGAGCGCTTCCACCACACGCTCCTACCGGATCTCTACGTCTGTTCACCGATAAAAAGCTCGTTTTCGGAATACAGTTCATCGTTGCTTCTAACGCGACCTGTGTTTGGGGATACGCAAAGCGTTTTACAATTTGTCGACCCCGAGAGGACGAATTTACACATTGTACAACACGCACTCACGAGAGTTCCCATCCATGATGACGGAGGAGAAACTTTATCGAGAATATCAACCGCCGTAATGCCTGTTAGTATATCAAAATATAATTATGCATCTTGTGATAAATTGAAATTGTTGAGACAAATGATAAATTTAGAATATGTTCATACCAAACTTAGAGAAGGATTAGATGAAAAGCACTTTAGAAGGATTAGATAATTTCAAGAAATATTTGTCACACCAAACTTAGAAGAAGGATTAGATCGTCACACCAACTTAGAGAAGGATTAGATTAAATACACATTCACACGAAGCCGATGTAAAGATATGGAGACAAGAGACTCGCGTTAGATTTAGAACATATTCATCCCAGTCACCTAGCATACGAACTAGAAATATTCTCACAAAAACGGAAAATTATTGCAATTGATCTTACTGTTCTTGATACCTTCAGTGAAAAAAAAATTAAATCATTATATTGTGAAATATTATCGCTAAATTCAAAGCGATCGTCTAACGAATAAAATTAATAAGAAACATGAATTTAATACAAGCACTAGAAAGTGGTTACTTAAATATACATTCTCCAGAAATTGCTCAATTGGCCGATATTTACGGATCTAATCATGCCCTAGTTCATTTATTCAACGAAGCATTGTCTACTCCCATCGGACAAAGCACAAGTATTTTAATTCGACCTGCTTCGAGCGACGTTTACGGTTTGAGCGATGCCATTTACGTTACGCTAATGTTTGAACCGGATGCTTCTACGTACCTAGATTGCATTAACATTATACCTGGAACAGAAGAAAACGATTGCTTGTGTAACGGATTTGAAGTAGGATATGAATCTGTAGATGATAATAAACGATATGTTGTTAAATTTAAAGACGGTAACAATACAACGAATTTAAAGATGGTATCAATATAACGGAATTTAATCTCTGTGGAAAAGCGTGTTTTACAGAAGAAGTAGAAGAAGATAAAGAAGGAAGGAAGCGTAGACGTATGTCCGGACTTTCGCACTTCCTTTTTAATACGGATATGATGCGATTTCAAGACGTGGACGTTCGACCCATATACATTTTTGGATCTCCCAACGTACTTGCTCCGATAATCGACGGAACTAGAGTTCCATACGGTTTTGACATTGTCGTGGGTCCCATATTGATACATCGACGTAATCTTTATTATTATTCCAAAATGACTTCCGAATACTGTAATTTGAACGGTATGGAATTGGATTCAATAGCAGGTCATTGTTCGATGACGACTGGACAAAAAATTGGGGCATTTTTTATTGGAGATTATTTAACTAAAATAAAAAAAGATACCGATTCGAAAATTAAAATAGATTTAACGATGTACCTCACGTTACTCGATCGAAAAACGGAATCGGTCTAAACGTGCCTCGTGAATATTATAGAATCTACATCGAGGAGGATAAACCCAATGTCAACGCAGAAAACAAAATGAAGATTTTAAAAAAAACCACTACCGTTGCATAATCTCGTAAGCGTCTTGAAGTTAGGAGGAGAAGGGAAAGAAATGTGGACAAATTTTTATTCAAACAAACAAGCGTCGTATGACGCATTCAGTGGATACAAAATGCATATAAACAGTGTGAATTTACAGTGTGAACGGGATTGGCGCGAATACCTTGTCCTACTTCACAGACTTCGCGAGTACCACTTACCTATGCAACAAAAAATACTCACTAATATAACCAATTTTGAACGTGATCCCACCATAGACTCTTATTTAGATAACATCGAGGAAAACTGGAGTAAAATTATAACTACTACTGTGGCTTACATCATAGGTGATATACTAATGGATAAAATGTTGAACATTCTCAAAAAGACAATTGTATCAGCTCTCAAAAAGGTTCCCTTATATTTATCTCGTCGATTAGCTGTAATCACTGGTCGTAAAATTTTGATAAGCATTTCAAAAGATTAATCATGAAACTTGTTTGCATCACCATTATAAGTAGCATAGTGAAAGTGATTCCTGTGGTAAATGTTGTGTTCACAGCCATAGACGTAGCGTTGATAATGTTTACGATTGCCGATATTATACTAACGATTAGGGATCCGCTACAACTAAATTCTACCGGTAATCTGTCAGAAAATTTTGGGATTCGATACGGACAAGCTCTGGCGAAAACATACGACGATATTCAGCAAATAAGGGTCATCACTCCGGTCGTTTACTTTATTCAAACGAACATGCCTCTTTTTATTAAAACCCTAGAAACTAATTTTGTTAAACAATGTGAATTTTACAACTTTGTCTATTCTAAAATGCGCATTTTACCTATCAAATCAACACCTAAAATTATGTCTCATTCTTTTATTTCTATACCGAAGTTGTTTGTTGTTTGCATAATTATCGCAATTGCGTTTTTACCCCATTCTAATACTAGTGTTATCCTTTTTTCGATTTTGATTTACATTTTTAAGATTACGAATACGTGGGTGGTTCGAAAATAAGACGGAGGCGTTGGTAAAAAAAATTGAAATGTTATTGTGTTTCAAAAAAAATAACAGACGTCGATGTTATCCCGATTTACGATACCACACGGAGACGACACGAGAACATACGTATATACACGTCATGTTCACCATATATACCGCGTTTAGACATTTAGTTTTTTTCATCCTTTCTCAACAAGGAATAGTGTGTTTTCAGCATATTATAGTGGTCTTTAATTTGAAACGAATATTTTTTTATTTTTCGAAAAAAAGAGATTATTTAGAGCGTTCGTGTTCCGCGTTTTTAGCCGATAAAAATGATGCATCATTACTATTTAGAAACGATAAAAATGAAGAAATTGTTCGATATATTTTTATATGTTTGATAGACTGTTTCGTTACAGAGATAGCGACCTTGCAAAAAAACAATGAATCTCTGTTACGTGGTGATGAAATACAAAATACAAATGGAATTGTTAAAGAAATAAAAAAATAACGAACGTTCTTTGTTTAAAAATATTTGTCTTATTCTAACATATTTTCATTCAAATTTAAGCGATAAAAACGAAAATCTAACTTATGAATTCCATTATTTCATATGTTTTGTTGAAAGTAAAATTTTTCACAAAAGTCATCGCGAAATAGATTCTTCCACTGCTACTAGTACAGTGCAGTATATTCAGTTACATAATTTGTAATTCAGCGTGATAACAACGCATTAAAAAAAGACTTCACTGGGATTATGTTATTAAACAGATATTACGTTATACCGCATTGATTCTTTGTTGTCGTATGAAGGCGGAGGGGCAGAAGGAACAACAGGTGATACCACAACGGGTGGTAACGACGATTGTCCCAACCAAATACGTTCGCGTGCTATTAATATATCTTCAAAATCGCGAATAATCTTACGATGTAACGAATGTTGGAAAAATGTATTTAGTTTATCAATTTTAGGTATTATTATTAATATAATATAACATATCAGTACTATAATTATAATAAAAAATATAATATTTATCCATTGTTGAGTCATGGTTTTTTTCGTATATCCCTTAAATACTATTCATCCATTACTGAGTCATGGTTTTTTTTCGTATATCCCTTAAATACTCGTATATCTCTTAAATACTAAAATATCATTATTTTTTTAAGTTATGAATTTATATTCGAAATCATAACACTTTCGAAATTACTGTATCAATCTTTTTTTTTATAGCTTACTTTTTTCCCTCGAGTTATATACATCTTTAAGACGACAGGAAGAGAATAAAAATGAAAGAGTGTCATGCGGTATTACAGAAGACAAAAATATTATTTATCCCGGGTTTGTTTGGAACACGATTGGTTTTCGAAAACCGAGTCATATGGCCGTTACCTTTAAATCACAGTAGAGCTGTAATGTCGATATTTATAAAAATGTTTCATTTGTCAATCGAGACGAACGATGCATTTAACCCGTCGGCGATAAATCTCCTCACGGATCCCAATGTTCCGCTAGTTCCAGAATGTGTCTTGGATAGGATTAATTACGTGGGAGGTCTTTACTCACACGATGTGTATGGTAAAGTGAAATACATCCTGGAGAAAATGAAGACGCCGTATACAACCTTTTCGTACGACTGGCGCTAGTGCCCCACGGATGCGAAATTATTAAATTCGTTACACGACACAATCCATCAAATAGTGGACGAAGATAACGCTTTTGACGCTTGTTACGTATTTGCGCATAGCTACGGATGCATAGTCCTCGCAAACTGTCTAAAGGCCTTTGTTGACTGTGTAAAGTGTCGTCGCGTTATATCTGGAGTGGCATTTTTCGCCTATCCGTTGGATGGTATCCTTGTAAACTACACCAAATACTCACACTCCGTTTCACGCGAAACTTTTGATCGAATCATCAGCCTTCCGTCCATTCGATACATGGATAAAAAACACAAAAATACAACACGCTCCCTTTATGTTCTATGGAAAAGATATCCGTATACGCGGTTTTGGTACATATTTGGTGAAAATATGGAAAGGGTCGATGGTGGTTGCACAGACGGAAGTGTAATCCATCCGTGTTTTGGTACAATTACAATGAATGAACCTGTGATTGAACAAATTATTGAAATTGGAGGAGAAGACGATACATTACAAACACAAAAAAATCAAAGCCATAACCACCATTACGCAAAAATAAAGGCTCGTTCACGAAGTATACACTCCGAGTGTATGACGACTACATTACCTCTAATTGTTGCCAATACACGATCAGAAGGAGCAACGATTACTTTGCCAGATGAATGGGGAACACCCGTAGACGTGACGCAAATAACACCACAACCATCACGAAACAATTATTATAAATAAATTATCCCAATTAAATGTTTTATCTAAATGTTATTACAGTATTAATCAAATTGATAAATATCTCAATCGGTTTTTGACGACGGAGAACAAGAGCGCTGTATTATAAGACGCGATATAGTGAAAAAAAATGGGTAGTGATCCTACCCAGTCTGGACATCCCGTTAATTCTAATGGTAAACCTAACCCGACAAAATCGAATAAACCCCCACCACTTAACAAAAGAACAATAATACTTTAACTGATGATAAGGATTCGATCAAACTAACATTAACATTAGACAATGTAAAAAAATGGCAAAAAAACAACCGAAAATCTCTATAATGATATTAGAAATTGGGGATCTCTTAAGGATGAAAATACCAAGGGCGTGTTTTATAGATTTAGGGCACTTCTTAACGAGTTTAATAATGCGATGCAAGATCCACGAAATGAGAATGAATTGAAACAGATCGAACAGGAACGAAACAAGTTGAGGGATCAATTGAATAATTTACATACCAATACCAATAGCCCAGACACATTGAAATCTGTAAACGATTCTATCAACAAGTCAATGAAATCGCTACAAACAATCAAAGAAATGCAAGATGAAAAGATTAAACATTTGGAGACACAATTTGACGAGATTGAAACTCAATTAAATGTCACAATAATAATAATAATAATAATAATAATAATAATAATAATAATAATAATACTTTATTGCACAAAAAGTACAACGGCGAGTCTCAGTAATTAAATTACTGATTTTCAGACTAACCACAAGAAAATACAGATCATAAACATAAAATAAAAAGAGAATAAGAATAAGTTGAAAAAAAGCATAAATGTAAGTACATGAGGATTAGAAATTGAAAAAGTTACATAAGTAAAATATAATTGTAAGTGTATAGCAGATAATATGAGGCAATATAACATAACAGGAAACACTGAAGTAATGCTAAACATATACATCAAGAAGGTTACAGAAAATTTAACATAATACATCAAGAAACACTGAAGAAAGATTAAAAATTAAGTTTAATAAATTTACAAAGTTTTTCACAGAATGATTTGTAGGGAAGGGTTTTAAGCTCATGAGGGATTAAATTGTAGAAGTGTGGACCAAGATAGCTAAAGGATGCCTCGAATTTGGTAGTACGATGAACGGGAATAACAAGTAGGAAATTGGCAAATCGGGTAGTACGTGAAGCAGACTCATTTGATTGTGAAAAAAGTTTAAGCCGATCCCGAAGATAACTGGGAGAATTAGAGGAGAGCACAGAGTGTACCAGTAAACATAGGTGAAATATCCATCTCTGTCTCATGGTCAACCAGTCTGATTTATCCATGAATGATGATATATGCTCGTATTTCCGAACATTGAAACAGAACCTCAAACACGCATTCTGAATAGATTGAACTCTAGCAAAATTTCTTTGAGATAGTGCAGGGCTATAAACAATATCACTGTAATTAAATAACGATAGTATGAGAGTATTGCACAACATTAGCTTGGTTGACTGTGTTAATTGGTTGCGATATTGATATAGGGATCTTAATCTCAAATATGCTGCTCTACATTTGATTAACACATGATGATCAAAATTCCATCCACTGTCCATCCATAAACCAAGATTTTTAGCAAGATCAACATGACCAATTGAATGACCATCAATTAACAGCTGAAAATTATCCGTATTTGCATTTCTTAGGCGATTTGTAGGGTCTAAAAAGAGATACACAGATTTATTAGGATTTAAAATTAATCCATTCTCTGTAGACCATTTATGAATATTACCAAGATCCACATTTAAGCAATCAACAGCCAATGAAAGATTAGATGGGTGAAAGGAATAAATTAATTGAGTATCGTCTGCATACATCTGAATCACGGAGTTGAAGAATAGATGCATTAAATCTGCAACATAGATGTTAAACAGAAGGGGACCTAGAATGGAGCCTTGAGGTACCCCTCGAAATAAGAAGCGTAGAGATGACGTTTTTGTAGCATCCAGGGTGCGTACGACCGTTGACTGAGAGCGAGCTGATAGGTAAGAACTGAACCATTCAATTGCAGGTTCTGAGAAATTAAGGAAGCGCAGTTTAGATAATAGACGGTCATGACTTAACGTATCAAATGCCCTGGAGAAGTCCAATAGACAAACAACAGATACCAAATCTCGATCGAACGCTGTCAAGCATATATCAGACAGTAGAGTTAGTGAGGATGTAGTGCTGTAACCGCGTCTGAATCCAGACTGATTGTGAGGTAAAAGAGAATGTGTTTTCAGAAATCTCTGAATTTGTATCTCAACACACTTCTCAAGAATCTTTGAAAGAAAAGGAACTAATGTTATTGGCCGAAAATCAGAGTAACTAGATGGGTTATTAACTTTAGGTATTGGAATCACGAGACCGTGTTTCCACGCAGACGGAAACTCAGACTTTTCTAATGAATAGTTGACTATATGGGTAAGATGAACGAAGCAAAATGGCAGGCACAGTAAAACCATGTTTCCAGAAATGCCATCCGAAGCAGCACTTGTCAGTTTAAGTGAGCGTACAACATTAAATAGATCTTCTTCAGAGATTGGCTTGAATGTAAAAGAGGGAAGTGAATTCACAACGTGGTCGCTTGGAGAAGACAAGACGTGAGTTGAACAACGAGGATCAGGGATGGAATCAACAAAGTGGTTATTTATGGAATCAGGATCCGAAAGCAAAGGAGTTGCAGAAACCAAATTGTCACATCGATGAACGTTAGCTAGCTTAAGTTTCTTCCATAGAATATCCGATTTCAAGGATGATAATGAGTCAAAGTATGCTTTCTCTTCAGAACGTAATAACGCAATGTTTCATGTCGAAGCATTTGATATTTAGCCTTATAATATTCTCTTTCACAAGATGAGTGAGATTTTTTCATCTTCTTTTTCATCAGATTGCGTTTGCGTATCATACATCGAACATTTTTTGTTACCCACGGCGCCATAGAACGTCTAAAAGAAACAGTTTTAACAGGGGCAAAAATATCAATAAGCTGTACAATAAGAGAAGCTAGGATAGATACCTTCTCATCTATAGATTGACCGTCAAAAATATCATCCCAGCTAACATTGGTAGCCACATAATTAAAATTATCAATCGGTATAGATCGTAGATCTCTGAACATTACAGTGTGCCGCAACTTTTGCTTAGGAAGACATTTAATTTTACAGGAAATTAGTTGATGGTCACTAATGCCCGCTGAGTCTGATACATCAACATCAGTCACTTCCAGGGAATCAGATACAAATAACAAGTCAATAATAGACGATGACGTAGCAGTCACACGAGTGGGTTCTGATATAATTTGTGAAAAATTAAAGAATTTTTGAAAATCAGCGACAAGACCATTAGCAGAAGATAATTGCGTCGATGTGATACCTATATCAACATTAAAATCGCCTAAGCAAACTATGGAAGATGTCATTATCACAATATTGGATATTATAGACTCTAACGTTGAAAAAAAGACTGAGGGCATGTAGCCAGGCGGCCTATAGGCAGTGACAATTGCTAAAGGCAAGTTGTCGCACGAGCATCTCAGACCATCTATCAATATGCCAACAGCCTCAATATGGGCGCTTGAATCTGAGGAGCTAGAAGCTAAATCTAGCACTGAATAATTCAGTTGAGATTTGAGGTAAATACATACACCACCTCCTCTACTTAGAGGACGATCACAACGAATAAGATTATATCCATTTATCTGAATATTAGAGTCAGGAATATTCTCGCTTAACCAGGTTTCAGACATAGTGAACACATCAAAGTCATATAAGTACATGCAGTTACGCAGATCAGATAAATGTGCTGTTAACGATCGGACATTAAGATGAGCAATAGAAAACTCAGATGCAGCAGTACTGGTAACATAATTAGTTCGTTTGTTGGGGACGGTAGAACAAGGACAATGCAGTCACAATTGAGACAATTTCTGTAAATCAGTACAAGAAGTAATTCTGATAGGAACAGAGTCAGGTAATTGTTTAACAAAAGTGATTCCTCTCCGCATCCATACTGCAGCTAGACCCTTTTCCTTAACTATTTTTCTGGCCTCATAAAATACCTTCCTCTCAGAGTATAATGATGGTTCAGTTATTGTAATTAAACCCTCATTCCAGTACATTACAATGAGTACATTACAATGAAAAGATTAAATAACGATTCTCAATATTCCAATCAAACAGTATCTTTATTGTCAATTTTAAGTCAAATAATATCAATACGCAGCGAAATAAGACAAAAAGAAGCAGAGATATGGCTATTAAAAAGACAAAAAACATGACAACCAAATTCTTATTACAGAGTTGACGAATAAGAATAGAAACTTGGAAGATAATGAAAAAAAAACTCAAGGAAAAGATAAATATGTTGAATAATGAATACAATATCGAAACACAGAAAGAAGTAATAAGTAATTCCAAGATACAATCTTTACAAAAAGAAAAAGGGGAATACGCGAATGAAATTGTTGACCTAAAAGAAAAAATAGGCAAAAACCTGACATGTATTATGAATTTGAACAATAACAACCACGATAAACAAAAAAGGATTAATGAGCTTGAAAAAACCTTGCAAATATTACAAAATAATCTGGCAGAAAAAAATAGAGAAGTAGATAATCAAATTGTACAAATACAGAAAGAGGCACAACGAAATCTGGATTTTAACTACAGAAAATAAAATATAAACAAACAGCTGAATGAATTAAAAGAACAAAATGCAAACTTTGTTATTACAGTGGATGAAAAAGAAACAGGTAAATAATTTGCAAAAAAAGAATGATGAGATGGTTATTCAAATACAGGATAAAGATAATAAACTGGAAAAATTGCAAACACAATTGAATAACTTACAGAATACAAAGACACAAGAAGATGAAATGAAACAACAAAAAAATACAAAAACTGGAAAATAGAATACAAAAATTAGAAAAAAATAAATCTGAAGAACTCGAGAAAAAATTACAAGAAATCGAATTACTGAATAATAAAATTGTCCAAAACCAAAGAACATTAGAAGATAAAAATACAGAAATTATAACTATTAAAGACAAACTAAATAAATTGAATGAAACTGATAAAAAAATTCAAAGAAATGCAAAACCTTATTGAATGATAAACTACAGAATTTGAAAATAAAAATAAAGAACTCAAAAATATGAAAACAGAATTAGAAACATTAAAAAACAAAGCCAATGCGATCTCGAAGCCAAATCTCGAGAGATTGAACAATTAAACATTCAACTAATGGATTTGCAAAACCAAAGAAACAAAGAACTCAAAGCACAAATGGATGAAATTATATTAATACAAACTGAATTAAAAAAATTGGAAGAGCGTAGAAAGAAGGACAGCGAGGAGGAGAAGAAACAATATATCAAAGAGATGCAGAATCAATTAACAATATTAGAATCACGAATAAACGAAGAATTTGCAAAGAGAGAAAAATCATTTTTGGATACTATCGAGGAAAAATTTTCAAAGATAACATCGTTGGAAAGTAAATTCAAGATCTGGTTCGTTCAAATAAATTATAAATTCAGAACTTATAAAAAAGGAACATACTAAAGAAGAAACGGAAAAGCAACTCACATCTATAACCGAAGAAGAGCGTGTTAAAGATAAACGTTGTCAGTTTATTCAACGAGCCTTAGAAGATGTAAAGAATCAAAAAAAGTGATTGAACACGAAATACAAAATTACGCAAGCGTTTAGACGACCCCGATAAGTATAAAACAATTGCAACCGCGATCAACGTGAATACTATTTTATCCAAATCGTCTCTATCTTCATTTTCCAACGATATTAATATACACGAATTGTGCGTTGATCTCGGTGTACCCAAAGCGCTCGAGATCGAAAAAGAAAATGTGGAAAAAACAAATTATTACCGCATATAAAATGTTCCAACAGGAACGAATATCATGTATCAATCAAGCAAAAAAATATAAAAGCCTAAAAGAATCGTCATCCTCCTCTTTGGACACCTCGATCGCCGTGGAGACAGCTCTTATTCT
Organism: Acheta domesticus; assembly: GCA_031308135.1. Lineage (NCBI taxonomy): Eukaryota > Metazoa > Arthropoda > Insecta > Orthoptera > Gryllidae > Acheta > Acheta domesticus. Next base: position 25,052 of record JAHLJT010005638.1, read on the forward strand.
CTGTTATCAACACGCGTGTTCCTGTAAGGAACTAATTTCCTTTATTGAATCACAAGCAGATAAAATCGACTCACTTGCTAAAACCTTAGAAAACAATCACACGACGAACGCGCAAACACAATGTGATAATTCTCCCTCTCGTTTTTTTGTCAATGGTAACATTATAAAATACGGTGACTCAAACGATATAAATTATTCTGTGGAAATCAACGTACACGCCATTATGTCTTTCTTTTCTCCTCATAAGAAACTGAAAAACAAAAATCTTTGTGAAAAAAAAAACAACCCTGATGTCCAACTCTAATCGGGGAGGCCCAAGGTATTTTTCGTTATGAAAATTGGATTTTTGTTTGATACTTTAATCTGTAGATGATTTTAATAGACGACATGAGAATGACCCCCCACCTCTTCCCCCCTCCACGAAGGGAAATATAAAAAAGAACACAAAATATAACGATTCGACATTTACTCACGTCATCACAAGGAGACTTAACGATTAAAAAAAATGAATATTCAACTCAATAGAATCGAGGATGAATTTGATTACTATTTATTTGATTTCGCTTGTTTATGTGAAAAGGCAAAAATAGTAAAGTTGGTGTTGTTATATTTTAATGACTTCCCGTCTCCACCGTTTATGCTCAATACCTCGTCTCTTTTTGAAACGCAAACGTTTGGTGACACAGACAACGACTTGTATTCCGAATCGAACCACGGGAAGTGACGTTCGTCGAGATTTTAGAGATGTTTTTAGGAATAACAACAAGTCGTATACGTGTTGCGTCACTCACGAGAATCGTCACGTGTGTGACGCAATGCCAGTTATGATCGGATCGCGAGTGGAATCTGACATCGTTTACCCTCGCCTCTTGACTCATCACCGATGAGAAAATCCGTCAAGTTTGCATTCGGTTTGGACGGTGAGCGCACGCGTCTGTTTCGCGGAACGTACATCATAAACTCTCATTTGCGTTGTTCGTGCGCACCGAGGTGTGTAACAACACGAACGCCTTTGTGGTGCGCGGAAAACCATCTACACAACGATACATTCCAAATTCGGTCGTGATGTTCTATCCAGATGCCTCTAAAATGATGCAACTGTCGGTAGGATTAGATTCAAAGAAAATCACATGTCGTCGTGCTGACGCTTCGGAAGAAACAATTTCGCGAAACGAAGAATTGAAGCGAGTTTTCCGCATCGCCACCGACAAGTATTTTACAGAAAGCGAAGCCGACGAACTCTTGTGTTATGACGTAAATGTCTATACCTCTTTCACTGGTGAAATTCTGAAAACAATATGCACATCGATTCACTAAAAAATAAATGTTTTAAAAGTTTTGTAGTTTTACTTTACAAATACATTACGAAAAATGGTTTTTTTTTCAATCACGACGAAAGCACAATCGAGACGAATACGTGCGGAGGTTATCTTTTAGAATGGGGATTCAGTTTTAGAATTAGCATGTGTAACAACAATTTGGATTCACGTGAACAGAGACACTTTAACGTTTATCACAACGAAATTGAGACCAAATCTCAAGGCGGTGGCGGCTTCGGTAAAACTATGCGAAACAAGAGGAATGTACCACGATTTTAATTTAATCACGATATCCAATATTACAATGATACGTTTTATCGTATGTAGTTATAATACAACTATGAATAGAAACAGAAATCGTCAATTCTCTTCAGTTATGTATCCTGACGGAAAAGATTTTATCGATGAGCAGTTTGTAGGTAAAAGCAATAAGATACCTAAAAAACTGTACTCGTGTGAAGGTGTTGTCGAGAGCAGGTGTAGAAACGAAGACGTTGTCCAGTTGCACAGACTGCTCTTGTTTTGGTATTACCTTCAAAAACAATCATCACCATTGTCCTCAAAGGAAAAGGCGAAGGAGGGAAAACGCGTTTTTATCTTGAACGTACCTACTAACATTTTTTTAAAAGATGCAAAAGACGAGATCGATTTTAAACTTGTTCCTCAACGACATTGTCGAGGAGACGTACAGCTATACGGAATTGCCAAGTGGTTTTTTGCGTAACCATAACGGATGGCGTCTTGATGCGCTCTTTCGTTATTCCGTACACGCGCGTGAGCGTATTGTGCTCTCGTGTCGAACACGAGTATTGGTTGAAAGGCGCCGCCGCAGTTCGATCAATACTTTACCGAAATTCGACCGCATTGTGAATTGGAAACTATTATTCGAGGACCAAACGCAGTAGAAGAGTTTTTACACACGTCCGTTCAAAACGCAAACATGGTCTTTGATCAAATTCTCATACAGCGTCTAGCGTGCAGTGTAGTCGCCATAGCGAGTTTTTGGCAAGATTTTCTCAGGTATATGTAGATGGAAAGTCTGGGGACTGTGATGAGGCCGTTCGCAGCCTCCGAAGTGAAAGACATCCCCGTTTTTTTCTTCGATCCGGATCTAGACGGTTCATTTCTCTTACTACCCGCAACTTTTGATGATATTGCCGGAATGACGGAACAAGATGCGTATGCCATAGACCCAATTCCGGAATTCGACAAAAAAACATTTTAAATGCGAATCGCACCGTAAAAATTCACAAAAAGGATAAAATTTTAGTAACGGATCCCAGACGAGCCATCATTACATCTAGAAATCCAAACGGCACGGTCACTGGCGTCTTTATATGGCTGGCTCTTATTTTCCATAGTTCCGATTTCACTGACATAGAGGAAGCGATAGTTCAGAGCAAATATTCAAAAATTTATGTTTACAACGATAAACGCATTACTTATTTTATTCTCGAAATTAAAGAAACTTGTTTTCTCGCTGGTGTGAACGCGAATCACAATCCGTTGATACAAACCAAAGTCTTTTGTGAGCGCACGCCGTTAGAATCGGAAATGAACTTTGAAATTACAATTGCTGTCACGGTGACTATTGATTCCCCCATTTACCCCGGCACCAAACTCTTTACACTTGCCGGGCAAAAAGGACTCGCGCGTCCGGTACGAGGTCTTAGCAACATGTTTCATTCCGTTTCCCCACATGGGCGATATGGATCGTCGTTTCGTCCCATCGTCTTAAACAATATCGCTACATTGTTGTCTAGAACACCTGTTCATGAAATTAGCAATTTTATCAATAATGAAGGAGATCCAAGAATCACGTCATTGTGTTCCAGAGATGGTATATTCATAGACGTAGCCGTGTGTCGGTATATGATTCTGCCCAATCAACCCGTTCCATTGCAAAATAAGAGTCAAAATCGCGTCGATTTTTTGACGCATGTCGCTTTGTTTTGCTCGGGGTGTTGGGAGACGTTTTATGGTCTAAACGAATGCTTAGACAATGAGTATACCGAGACATTATCCAAGCTAATGTTATCAGTCTTTCAAAAAACGCTAACGACAAAATCATACGACTGGTCTAACGTGTTTCTCAATTCAGAAACTATTACTTTACTCGAGAAAGCGTATGATAAATTCAAACAGCTTTCTCAATCAATTAAAATTATTCGAAAGAAAATTAAGAAGAATCAAAAATGAAGAGGAAGAAAAGAAAGGAAAAAAAAGACCGAAGTAAGAGGAGGTAGAAAGAGGAAGAGGGAATGAATATTTTAAATTGACTTCTTTATTGTTTGAATTTTAATGAATTTTCTTTTAAATTTTCAAATAATTGTCATATAGATACTAGAATAGGGAAGTTTTAAAAAACCTTATACATTGTTTATTTAAATCAATAAAAAAAATTCCTGTATTTTTTTAATAAATCCATTTTTCATTAAAAATACCCTATTAATTGTTTATTTACAATTCCTATAAATGAAAAAAAACATAAATTTCACTCTTACGAATGAATGCTTAACGAGATGATGTGCAATTTATAATCAATAAAAAATATTCCTGTAAATGAAAAAAAACACCATTTTTCATAAATTTTCACTCTTATGTGATGTGATCTGATGTGCTATTTTTGTTAGAAAAAAATACAATTTTTTATAACACAAACAGCTTTTTCCCCATTCCGTTTCTAATCGTATCACACATGAGTCACTGTTATCGGGTAACGCTTCTCTTCCGGAAACTGTGAAAGTGGGGACGATGGTGGTGGTGGAGGTTCTCGATAAAGACAGCGATGGTGTGGATTTCTAACGCGGTGATGGTGGGGAACGCGTTTCTCTGATTGTGATTGGAGTAGAAATAAGTTAGTAGGGGGAAGCGTCTCTCTCTTAGGGTATTGGAGTCCCAAATAAAGGTGGAAGTTTTCTATGATAAAGGCAATGGTAGTGGTGGAACGCGTCTCCGATAGAACATATAAATATCGCGTTTGTAGCTTGCCAAGTAGTATTCCTTTCTACGGCTCATCAAGTGAGTCTCGTTTTCGCTTTTTAGGTGCAAGTGAATCACCACGTAAATTTCTTTCTACAATAATCGCCTCGCCAAGTGAGTTTCTTTTATACACTGTCAAGGTGCAAAAATAATTGGCTCGCTAAGTAATTTTTTACACTGTTTAGGTGAAGTTGTTCTTTCTACGCTATTTAAGTGCAGCAAGTGATGGAACAAGTGATGGATCAAGTAATGGATCATGTGATGGATCAAGTAATAGATCAGGATCAAGTAATGGATCAAATGATAGATCAAGAATTTAATTTTACTATTCATTTAAATTTTTTAAATACTACAAAGGCATTACTAGCCTCACAATTTGATTCTACTATTCATGTAAATCTTTTTAATAATATAGAAGAATTATTGGCCTCAATAGTGGCATTAAATCTTTTTAATAATATAGAGGAATTACTAACCTCAATAGTGGCATTACTAGTCTCAATAGTATTTTCACTAATGTTATTGATAGTTATTATTATAATAATATTTTATAAATATATTACATATTGGAATGGAAAACAACCGGATAATAATTTGAAACTACCTAGTTATGAAAATTGTAATAATTGGAATCCTCCTGTATATGAAATGTGTAATGAAAAACAACCGATTAATAATTGGGAATCAAATGATAAGAAAAAACAATGAATAAAAATTGGGAACCACCTGTATATGAAAAACTTGATAATAATTGGGAAACGGATAATAATTGGGAATCACATGATAATAAAAAACTATTGGATAATTGGGAAATGGACAATAATTGTGAATCTCATTTGGAATAAATATTGTAATTGAAATGACAAAAAATTGTGAAATGATAATGTATTGTGTATTATGTGTAATTTCTAATATTTTTTTCATAAATATTGCTTTTGCTGATGTATATTCATTTGCTTTTCTCTTTTGTATTACTATATACATTTTAGACATCAATAATAAACAATTTATTAATAAATGGTTTATATTTTATTATATTCAGCTTATTTATATTGACATACAACATTTGTATAAAGACAAATATTCAATAATAAATGGTTTATATTATATTTAGCTTGTATATTGACATACAACATTTGTATAAAGACAAATATTCAATAATAAATGGTTTATATGATATTATTATAGTATTACATTGACATACAACATTTGTATAAAGACAAATATTCAATAATAAATGGTTTATAATATATTTAGCTTATATTGACATACAACATTTGTATAAAGACAAATATTCAATAATAAATGGTTTATAATATATTTAGCTTATTTATATTAAACATATAAAGGTTTATTATATTAAGGTTATTTATATTAATTATATATATTAATGAATGAAACAATAATAATTAACATCTCGAGACTCCATAGTTCCTTTATATCCAGCTGCGCTCAAATCTGTGAGAACGTAGTTACCTTCATATAGCTGCGCCTAATGAAGTAGACGGGTTGAGTTTTAGTTGCTTGTCCAGCTACGCTCAATTCTGCGAGAACGTAGTTTTTTACCTCCACCTAGCTACGGCCAAGTCTGTGAGAACGTAGTTACCTCACCCAACTGCGTCTAATGAAGTTCAGCTGCGCTAAATTCTGTAGACGGTTGTAGACGGTTGCTTGTGCAGCTGCGCCTAATTATATGAGAACACGAATTGTATGGGATAACTAACATAACGTGACATCATCGTATATTGTTTTTCAAATTTCGAATTTGAATATTTTTATATTGTAACATTAGTTGTTTTACATTATCGATTGCTGATCGTCTTGCGTTGACTCCAATTTTTATAAGATGATCCCAATTAATATTATTTTAATTTCGTATTTTATAAAATGATAAACGGGCAACTACTCCATCCTTCCCTGATACCGAATGACAATTTTTTTATAAACAAACAATCATCAGCGGCTTCAGGTGACAGCGTTTCTCGCGAAACCGGATTCGGTCTCGATGAAGTCGCCAGCGATGCACCGCCTAATATAACGCTTTGTGGGAGGTCAACTACACCAACGATTCGACATTCTCTTCGAACATGCCCTATTCGATATTTCGAGGATTATGTTCATGTGTCACGTAATACTATCGTAGATGTAACGTGCGGAGTAGACGCGGAGAATGGTTGTAGTCATATCGTCATCAATGCCCCCTATTCACGATTTGCAAATGGTCGAGAACTCGTGCAAGAAATACCTTCGTTCATTTCCGATTTTTACAATGTTGGAATACAGGAGTTGAGCGTTACCTACAACGTTCTAAGTTATAGTAACTACGACATGACATGTTCGCTTTCCACTACATTTTGCAACTCTATCTCCAGTTACATCCCTCTTCTCGCCTTCGTTCCAAATTACCCGGCCGAAATATGGAAGATTATGGAAGTTTTACATAACTTCATTCGAATGTTTTACAATAAATTTACAAAGTTTCCTTCTCGAGTTTTCCTATTGAACATGGTATGCGACTCCCCACACGAACACATTGATAGGGCCGTAGATGTCTTTGTGGGACAGCCTTGCGTATTCCAAGACGACGAGGAAGACGAAGACGCGCCGCCGTACTGTAAGTGGTTGCCAACGACACCGCTCGCTTTCAGCGATACGTTTGCGGGGGCGTGTTCGGCTCTACAGGACGTGTGGTGCAGACTGCTTGCGAACGTCATCACCACAGTTGTCGTTACGGACAAAACGACACCGCCTGACGATCGAGAATATATCACGCAAAAGCTACGTATTCACAAAGAAGAACTGACCAGATTTAAACATTTACCCACGATAGAATGCCCAAGCAACAGTCACTGTATAAAACGGTGTACCATGAACGATGTATGTGCATGTAGAATACAAAATTATAATAACCTCTGTAATAAGGCGAGATATATGTTGATGGCAATATTTAGAACGGATTGCGTCGGAGGTAAATCCGAAAACGACGACGTTGAAATTGTTTTGAGTCATGTAATTTCCTGTTTCCCCCTCCACGTGCTATCAATAGACGATCTCTGGTTATGGTATATATTGGTGGGTAATCTCATCCACACCAGAAAGAACTCTTGCAGCACTCTCCTAAACAAGTGGGAGTGCGGTAAAGGAAACAACAGCGACAACGACGAACAAAAGCAAACGTTTCAGACTCTCTAAGAAAATTGGGAGACAGCATTAGAATAGAACTTGGGATATAAAAAAGTGGACCGTACTCAACGAGACAGCCAATCTAGCATTTAATAAACAATCATGTGATGCAAACGAGAAGCAAAACGAAAATGCTTCAAGAGAAAAAATTAACAAAACAGTTAAAAGAAAGCAAAAAGCGAAAATGCTTCGAGAAAACAAAGGAAGGAAACGTTTAGTAACATCTATGATAGTTAAAACAATAACGACAAAAGTAAAAAGAGAGGAGGAGAATCGTAAATTGTTATTGGAAAGGGCGATTGAGATGAAGAAGAAACGGTTTTTCGCACATGCTTGTAAATTAGATAACAAGAAAACAATTGATAACCATGTGAAAAGGTGGTTCGTCTTGATTCGACGTTGAAATGTTTTACAACAAAGACCGATGTAGACGGTCTAATTGCTCATTCGTGGAAATACACGGGGAACCCAAAGCGCGAAGATATCGCGTCATGCAAAATAAAATGTCGATTGAACTACCACCGTATGTAAAGAAAACTATAAGCAACGCGATAGATTTTTTTATAATGCAATAACAAAAATAATAGAATATCAGTGTATGATGTTTCATACAACAGTCGCCGAGATGTACAAATGATTATTGCACAATTAGCGACTATCGCGATGAGCGATTTGACGATAAATCAGGTTGCGATTGTAAATAAATCACATTTGGCTATGAATCAACTAAAAAAAGTTTTGGAAATGGATTTCGTGAGGCGAGACTTTGACATGGTCGTCGTCCTTAACGATACTGTTCAATCTCTGTGTAGTGTTGATCCATATACGCGACATCCTCTAACGATGATTGTGGAGCATCAGCTTTACGAAATGTTAAAAAATATATCCAATGAACACTTTTTAGAAATATTAAAACAAGTGAGTGGTGTTAACAACAACATGATAATGAGTTGTTCGTTTTTTAAACACGATGGAGATAATACGATTTTAATAATTCTAGATAGTCTTTATAAAATGGATGATATTCTTTTACGCTTACTGGTTGCTTGGAAGACCGTAGAGCCGTTCAATCAATGGAAATTAATGGTTTTAGTAACACATCCTTCCAAAACAAATAACGATGACGGTAAAGTAGTTCACATGTGTAATAAATTAAAAATTCCTTATGAATGTTCTATTAGCCCTCCTCTTTTGATGAGCATTCCAATAAAACAAGTATCTGCTGATATTTTCACATTGAATAAAGATGTTTTGTTTTGCGCATCTGATGTAGTGTCGTATATTCGATTTACAGATTATTATTGTTCGAAATTTGTAAAAGAAGGAGATGATGTAATTTCCAGTAATGATAAATTGATTTGCGATCCAATTGTCGTTGGATTGGAATACATTGTAACGCACAGTTTAATACATCTCGATCTATTTTGCGGGGATCACGTAAAAGTCGAGGCATTTGATAAAAACTGCGACGGACACATCATTTCTGTTGTCGTAAAACGCATTAGCGATAACAATGTTTTTCATGTGCCAGCCATCCAAGTAAATTGGTTGTCTAACAAATTATCTTATAGACAACACAATTGTTTCCAAAATATGCGCAAAAAATCTTCCAATGTTACGTTTAGCGGCAAGGTGGGTAACCGTTTAGTGAAGTATGAAAGTTTATTGGAGCAGCAAAATCGATACTATTGTATACCGCTGGTGTTGAATTGTATTTATTCGGAAAGTGGAGAGTATGATATTAATAATGAAGGTAAAAACGTCGTTCTATTGTTTAAAAGGTCTAACAAAAAATATAAACTACTACAAAAGAAAATTGCCAACTTCAATTGTAAATCTGTTACAATAACACAAGATAACTTTATGGGATCTATAATATGTACTAACGATACTAGTTTCACGGTTTCAGCGCGTAATGAAGGAGAGACCTCTGGAATCTAGAAGCATATCAAGATATCAAAAAAATTCAGAGATATCAAAATTCAGACAAAATTGGACATTAACATAAATATAAACATGCTCCACAAAACTACGAAAATACAGTTGAATGGTTTTATTAAATGCAGTTGAATGGTTTTATTAAATGATGTTTCCCCCTCTTTCTTCCCTCTGTTTACACCCTCCTGTATATAGACTGTGACGACAGTATATATAATTGTCTTATACTGAGACAAATCATTAACTATTGAAACAACGACGCAATAACAACGCAACGACGCAGCAACTGTGGTGATTTAAAGAAACTGGTGGAAAATGAATAACATTATATTTATAGTAGGAAAACCAGGTTGTGGAAAAACAACTCAATGTAAAATCATTGCAGAAACGAAGAAAATAATACACCATATTGCCATTGGTAATTTACTACGCACAGCAAAAAACAAAGAAATACAAAAATGTATTTTAGAAGGTAATAAAGTACCAGATGAAATTACTTATGATTTAATTAAAAAAAATTCTCGAAATTATCTCCACGGACAAAAAACAGTCACGAATATTTTTATTTGATGGTTTCCCATTGGACCAAGAACAATTTGAGTATTGGAATGTATATTCTAAAGAAATTGCTCCATTTCATTATCGAGCTCTCTTTGTATTGGATTGTCCTACGGAACTTTGTAAAAAACGTATTCTTGGCCGAAGTAAGGAGCGGCGGATAGATGATGGTGAGGAAATTTTAAACAAACGTTTAAATAGATACGACGATAACATTAAATGTATTGAACAAATTTGCAGTGAATATAATATGAATGTGTATTATATTAATGCTAAAAATTCATATCTCGATGTAAACAAGCAACTTAAAACACATTTATATGAAGAGTTCTACTATTGAGTATATTTTGAACAAATTTGTAGTGAATATAATATGAATGTGTATTTAGTATTGAGAATCATATGAAAATCATGTGTTTTTTTAAAAAAAATATACTGAAATTTGAAATTTAAAATATATGTTTTTTAATATTTCATATTTCCTACCATTTCCTAGTATTTTTAATATTCCATAATTCCTTTCATATTTCCTACCATTTTCTAGTATTTTTAATATTCCATATTTTCTACCATTTCCTAGCGTAATATTTTTTTTTAAAAAAGGTCCTACCATTCCCTAAAAGATTAAAATCCTATGCTAGCCCTTTGTGATCGTGTCGTTGGTAACATAAACGTCCTACAGGTCGGAGGGCATCTGGGTTTCCAGCTCGGACGTTGGTCGAAGAAGGCAGGTCCTACAGATCGGACAGCATCTTCCCTGATCCAGTCGAAGGGCATTTCAGAGATGACAGCTTTTCCCGTTAATTTTTTTAGGTGCTTGGAGTCATTATCGTTTCGTTAGAGCGTACTTCTAATGATGGTACAAAGTAGAGCGTACTTCTAATGATGGTACAAAGTGATGGAGGTTTCTTAGCAATAAATACCATTAGTATAACCAGGCTCTTTGGGATGAAAATAGAACACTCCATAATGATCTCAGAGATGCCTTCCGAGTGTAAGGGGTTATTTTAAAAATACAAGATGAAACTCTACTCAAGAATCACTTTCGAGTTTTATAAAATGCATATATTTATTATCCATAAATGCTTTCTGTAACCAGAGGTTCTACAATTTTAGCCAGAATTAATCTGATTTAAATAAAAATATTGAATTACATATAATTTATTTATTACAAGATTAGATTGTATAATATGTAGTCTACAATTTTAGCCAGAATTAATCTAATTCTCGACATCTTCGTGCGTTGTACACCATCCAAATAATGTTTTTTTTGCAATCCATACAATGTTCCCTCAACGGTGTGGGTCTTCCGTCGTCGTGTGTATGCTGTATACAAGGCTGATTGCGATAAATTACACATTGAGAACAATCTTTTCTTGACGGAGGCGTGTCAATATTCCAGTGTAGTGTACAGGGTTCACGAAAATATATACAAAATTCACAATCACGTTTCCTAGGAGGAAGTCCTCCGTTATCACATTGTGTACGAAATTTGGGTCTAATGTTCCTTACATAATGTGAGGTCTTGAATACAATCAAGTTTTTGAATGTTTTCCGGTAGTCTATCGTAAACACGGTGGACGTCTCGCGATACGAAATGACACAAAACCTCAACGGGTAGATGTGCGAGCGTTTTTGAGTCGAGCACAGATAAGGCAAATTTTGCTTCGCGCAACTTTTTAAGGGCGCAATTGACGTTTTCGAGCACCTCACATCTGATACACTGTTCATCCGTGGTAGTACCGTGAGAACATAGAGCAGTAATTTCCATATTCACTTTATTGTCACTTGAATAATCGAGAACCTTTATGAGAACTACCGCGTATCTTTGGAATATGTAAGAATTTATATATCTTTGGTGAATAAAGAAGGGGTTAGGCTCCCCTCTTTGGCGATATATAAAGGAGAAGGGGTCGGGCTCCCACTTAAAATACTCTCAATAATTCCATTGAATATGCCCCTTTGAAAAAGTGACTTGGAATATATAAAACCTGATTCGGAGTATAAAAAAACCCGAAAGGAGAAGAGGTCAGGCTCCCATCTTTGACGATATATAAAGAAAGAGTCACGTTCCACGTAAAATACTCTCAATAATTCCATTGAATACGCCCCTTTGAAAAAGTGACTCGGAATATATAACACCCGATTCGGAGTATATAAAACCCGTCTCAAAGTATTATAGAGCACAATAGGCTCAAAATGGAAGAAGACACAACTGCTCACGGCAATGCCATGAACATGCTTTACACCAAATTGCATACGGTACGTTCTTCGGAAACGGAAACGGTGCGTTCTCCGTCAGTCTATCGATCACCACCGAGTTTAGTTAATCAACCAATGAGTTTAGGACTATTAATGAGTTCAGTCTATGATCTACTAATAAATTTGATACATGATACCAACCATATGGAGATTAACTATCGTTATCGAGAGCAAAATGATGACAATGAAACGGAAAGACCGAGTAAATGGATCCAGGCAATGATGAAACGGAAAGACGGAGTAAAATGGATCCAGGAAATGATGAAACGGAAAGACGGAGTAGAATGGATCCAGGAAATGATGAAACGGAAAGACGGAGTAGAATGGATCCAGGAAATGATGAAACGGAAAGACGGAGTAGAATGGATCCAGGAAATGATGAAACGGAAAGACGGAGTAGAATGGATCCAGGAAATGATGAAACGGAAAGACGGAGATGACGGAGATGAAAAATAGAATGGATCCAGGAAATGATGAAACGGAAAGACGGAGTAGAATGGATCCAGGAAATGATGAAACGAAAAGACGAAGGAATTTAGTCTATAATATACTGATAGATATGATGAATGTTTGCAAAAAAATGGAAGCATACTATCATGATCGAGAAGATGAAACAAAAAGACAAAGACAGAAAAGACGAAGACAGATGACTTCAATCTATCAAGTACAGATGAATATAATATGTTTGTGTAACCAAATGGAAGAGAATTATCGTAGTCGAGAACATCCCTTTCGAGATCAACAAGTCTTCATAATGAAACCAATCTATCAACTATTGATAAATATAATAAATTATATCAGTAGTATGGAGATGAATTATCAAGAACAAAGTAAAGAAGATGAAATAATAAGATGGATACAAAGATGGATACGTATGGGTCCATATTATCAACTACTATATATGATAAAATTTAACACCCGTGTAGAGGCGAATAATCTAGAAAAATGTAGACGGTGGAAACAGATGGGTCCATATTATCAATTACTGATCAGAACAATAAGTCTTATAAACAATATCAATGGAAATGAAGAAAATGAGGTAAATGAAGAATAAAATGAGGTAAATGAAGAAAATAATGATAAATAAGTTTTTGTTTTATCCAGTATTTAATAAAGTTTCTACCATTACCATTAATTTTTTCTACCTGATCATTTTTCTACCTGATTTCTGTGTTATATTTTTTTTGTTCTCAACTATCATTACCATTGAATTTCAATAATTTTTGTTATTTGTTCTCAACTATCATTACCATTCATTCTTTCCTGTCTGATCATTATTTCTGTGTTATAAGAATAAAGAGTCATTAGTTTAAAAAAAATATCGTTATCACATCATTGATCCAATAAAGAAACCCTTTTTAACAATTTATCCCAACCCCCCAATTGCTTTTATCCCTACCCCCCTCCACTGTTCCATGATTCGGAATGTATAAAATCTGTTTCAAAGTATCATAGAGCGTATTCGGCTCGAGAATGGAGGATAACGCAACTGTTCGCGGTAATGCCGCGAGCAATCCTTATACTGAAGTACACATGACCGGTGAGTGTAATATCTGCTATAGAGACGAAAAGACCCACCGACGTTGATGGCACGTACGATATGTAACCATTTATTTTGCTCGCATGCTTACAAGTTTGGTTAAAACGTACAGATACGTGTGCTGTGTGTCGCTACAACTACCGGCAATCGTACATAGAGAAGGAACAAAATGGTGTAGAAGAATGGAGGAGACAGTATTGAAGAGGAAACAGTATTGAAGAAGGAAATGGAGGAGACAGTATTGAAGAAGGAAATGGAGGAGACAATGCAGTTCGAAGATTTGGAGGAGACAATAGAGTTCGAAGATTTGGAGTTCGAAGATTTCGAATATATTGGACTCAGATCAGGAAGATTTCGATTATTATTGGACAGTGACAGACTTCTAGAATCAGAAAGTGACAGACTTCTAGAAGTTCAATTATTAATGGAAAGTGACAGACTTCTAGAATCAGAAATTGACAGACTTCTAGAAGAAGTAATAAACAGATTCATATTATTATTGAATTTAACCCACCGACGTTGATGGCACATACGATATGTAAAATGCAAAGATACGTGTCCTGTATGTCGTTACAAAGTGGGTTTACCCAACCCTGAAGTAGTAGAATTTTTTATGATAATTTTTTATGATATATATCAATTATGTAATAATAATAATATATCAATAATATATCATAAGGAATTTTTGGTTTTTTATTTCTGAAGGAAATTTTTGGAGATGAGAGATTCGAATTTTATTTACAACATTTATTTTTCCATTTTATAATATAGGTTACATTTACAAAATTTATTTTTCATAAAATTCATTTTACAACAATTTATATAATGAACAATTTACAAAATTTATTTTTTCATTTTATCCAACATAAAATTCATTTTACAATTTTTTTAATTTTTTTTATATGACCTCCTCCCAGACGAATGTTTCTCTTGACACATTCTTCTAAATCATGTGGAGCTGGTTGTCTATTGATGTGGCCTAACAATGGTCTACCACCTGGGTGTTTACGACGACCTGCTATTTCCGTCTTTCGTCTAGAGATTGCACTCGGTTGAACAGCAATTATCGTTCCTTTTCTTTTTTTAGAAAGGCATATTTTCCAAACATCATTAGATTGGAAGAAAAAGCACTACACGTTTTTATCATATCAAGTTGGCATTCCATACTCCGTAGACTCGGTAACTCCACATCTGGTGAACGTTAAGAAAATGTAACATTTTTTCAGCTATTCGTTTTTATAACACATTCTCCTTCGTTTTTCAATCGTTTCCAACTGCAATAAAGTACTTTCAGTGGACGTGCCGGCAATATCATTACAAGTTGTGTTGTCTTCTTGTGACAACGGGGATGATATGTAACTGTGAAGCGGTATCAGCCATTCCGAATGAGACATGATCCCCGTGCTAAGCGATAGTAAACGTGTTGTCGGGTGGTTCTACTACCATTACCTCCACCACCGCCCTTTTTACACTGGACCCAAAACTGATGTTTACAAAAGGCTCCTGTAGCACCGACGGCACACGTACAGGTATCGTTGTAAACGTTGACTGTGTACGTGTTTCCCGTGTCTCCCTGCACGAGATACTTGCCGCTGCTGTTTCGACAAGACGAAATTTGCGTCTGTAGACATTTCAAAGAGGGTCGCCTGTACGCGCGTTGTCTTCCTCCTCTCTTCACATTCCTCCTCCATGAGCGGCATCCAAAAACTTCTGTACATAATACTTGTCTAATCGGGCGAGTATAAAATAGACGAGTTGCACGATGTTGAACGCCTTTATCCTCTCCAAAATTTTGTCCTTTAAAGTTCGAATGGATGCCTCTAAAAAATTGTTTGTATGGATTCCACGTACTAGAGCGTGTGTTTCGTTTCTGTGATACAAAGCCCATTCATGATTTCTCTTCCACAGTTCGTTCATATAATTAAGAAAAATTGGATATCGACGAGCGATTTTATTACGTTTCAACAAGCAAAAGAGTTTATTGCACTCCATTTTCGATGAACTGTATAAGACATTTTTAAATAGTTTATACAACGTTTGTCTGTGTTCCTTTAAGATGCCATGGTCGTTTACATGAGCCACCGCCACACAAAATGCAACACATGAAAAATACACAAAAATTGTACGGTAGATGGCCATACGACTTTCAGAGCATGTTTTTCTCCTCTACTATCGTCCGTAATAAAGTTTTGCGGACCCGTGTGCGGACCTCTACCGTAAAAACAAGAGTTTCCCATCACGTCTTTAGCATTTCAATAACCCGGCTATTATAATGGGAAGAGATTCGGAAGATG